>JACCGJ010016730.1:0-42468 GCA_013407085.1 Atriophallophorus winterbourni | reverse complement strand
GTCAGGAGAGCCCATTTATACCTGAACACTGTTCGTACTGACACCCTTGGTCTGACGAAGCTTCTGTGTTCAGAAGCGAAACGTTACCAAAAACTTACTATAACCGATTCATTGCAAACTTTATTTTCATGATTATGGACACCCGATCGGTCTCGAATATTTTCAAATAAATTGTTGATTTGTTTTAAAATACGATTCCAATTTAACCACGTAATTATATTAAGCATTTCATGAACAGGGTATTGATAGCGGCGCCACATTAGTTGTGTATAAGACCAGTATAAATCATTATTCTCGAGAACATGCATTCGATTCTATGGCATACATTTTATATGACAGATTATAAGTGCATTTAGCCTCATGATTAATTCTAATTTTGGCGACCGCATGACTGATATAAATTTTGAAAAATTATACTTCATTAATATTTGCGCATACCCTAACCTTATATGTGTAATAAGATCTACCAGGCATTTTTAGTTTGTTGCATTTACCCACCCGGTGGGTGGTATTCATCTTTAACGAAGCGCTACAAATAATAAGTATTATCACCTAATAAACGAAATTGTGTGAATATAGCTGAGTTGCATTAATTTCAGTTCACTTGGTACACAGGCGGCGTTCATGTGGCACTTCGACGTGAATTTGTTGAGTACATGTTGACAAATTCCAAAGCAATTCAATTGTACAAAGCTCTGGAGCAATACGAGATCCGCAGTCCGTTTCCCAGATTTCCTGACGAAACTTACTTCGCCACCTTGAATCATAATCCCGAGGTGTTCCGTGTTCCAGGTGCTTTTCTTGGACGTCATGAACGAGACGTCGCAATTTTGATGACTCGGGCCAAAGTATGGTCGTTTGATGGTCTCCCGTGTTCAACAAAATATTGGCGACGGCAAGTTTGTATTTTCGGCGTTAACGATCTTCCATTCTTGTTCAATCATCCTCACTTTTTCGCGAACAAGTTATTACCACAAGTAGAACCAATCGCGTATGACTTTTTGGAACTATGGCATTCTAGCAAAATACACTATGAGATGGCATTCAATAAACTACATCCTTCATTCAATCTGACCTATTACCAGAAACACGAGTTTTCTTGGAATCACCTGTAAATTGTTCTGTCTATTCTACTGAATTCCTCCAATGGAAAGTGTATTCATTCAAAGAATGAATCTTTCTTGCCTAGATATTTTTTACGATTTCTAAATACAGAAGTAAAACAAATGATCATTGAAATGTTATTTTTTGGTTGGTGCACTTTCTATTACATTGTGTAGTATAGTTAATATCAGTGAGGATGAATTGTAATTAGTTGTAGCATATACTCGCTAGGTTATTTGAAATTAGGTTTCCGAACCGAAATATCTTTTAAAAAAAGAAATCTTCCTTGCATTCGTAGTGGCACAAGTTTCGGTGAGAATCAATAATGCTGCTGTGTCGTTTCATAAATTAAATCACACTGGTTACGATAGCGGGTTGTCATTTAAACCAAAAGGGTGGGGTCAAAAAGCATATTTCGTTTATGAGGCCGAAATTTGGACGGAATGCAAAAAAGCACATTCAATTTTTTATAGAAAATTCGGCAATCGCATGCTCATCAGTGCGGTCGGAAATATGGTTTTTCGTAGTACTATTTGTATGTGCAAGTAGATCACCGTGCGCAAATTGCATTTTTTATATCAACATCAGCACCTAATTCATTTAATGATGCCCCATACTTATGGACATCGTCAGTAAATCCGAGGTGAAGAAGATATTACCCTCAGTTGGTAATTGTAGAACACGCTGAGAGCGTGCAATCGATATTGTTCGCCTATCACAGTAAGCGCTGTGGGAGAGACTTTTGGGGCCAAATCGGGCTGCTTATTCATTCGAAAAGCTGTGAAGCATGAAAACCTCGTGCTCTTATGACTTACATCCATGGTAAACATTGACCGAAGAAGGCCAACAACAACATACAAGATTTATGGTGACAAAAGCAAATAACCGTACAATACCATAGGATATGCGTATAAAAGTTAAACAAACCGTAATTTAATGTTTGCGTACATGTGCTTCCAAGGAATAGCTAAAGTGATTTTAATTGTGACATGGAGAGAGCATATTTCGATCCCAAAAATATTTTTGGGTAATTTGTTTTCCAGATGTGTGTGTAAGAAAAAACTACTTAGGAATTACAGTAAACTGGTGCCAACATACTATTTTGTTCCATAAACACTTCGCATTAGTGTATACCCAATTACTACTGGCTTTGGTATGTAACGATGACGTATGGATGTTGTCTATTGGTCCGACCCACTGAAAGCCGGAACTTTGTGGTTATTTGAACCGTCTTCTGAGTTCGAGTTTTCAGTATCTTCGCACAGCAATGCTTCACCTTGTGTTTCAGAAACTAACTTTAATGTGTTTATTCTGACGTCACTAGGAATATTTTTCCTGTGTAGTAGCTAAGTATGTCTGACAACGTCTGTCATAGCACTTGTTTGGAAAGTGAGTTTCAAAGGAGTTAGTTCATCACTTTTGTAATTTGATGACCGGGGTCTCCTGATTGTACTCGTAACGTCACACTCCCGCGCTGCTATCGATTCTGCGATGTAAAGCCATTGTTTGTAGTCGTGATCTTGCTGTTTAACAGCCTCCATCTTATTGGCACCCTCTGTAACGCCTAGAATTATTAGACTGCGCTAGTTGCTTTTCTTGCGAAAATTGAGACGTCATTTTCCTTCCCACCAGGATATTTCGACTTAGATTCGAGTATTGTAGTCGGGAAACTCATGTAGCAAGTAAGAATTTAAAACAACAGTTTCCATATCCTCCCTACTGATTAGTGTTATTTTCAGTAGACGTTCACCGAAATCTGGGGGGCTTGGGTGGTGAACCAAACGTGTGACTGCTGTAGGTCTGATAGTTTCGAACCCATCATTGCAATGAGGTTGGACCATTGTTCTGGGTCGTCTCTGTTTATTCAAAAAAAACGTTTCTCGCTGTATTCATGCAAGTTGGTACAGATTACCCCGATATTTTCTGCGAACATTCACACTGTGAACTTCGTATTTGAATCCGATGGTTTAAGCTGAACTGTTATGTCAGAGGAGTTTGGGTAAGACATGCCATTGACAGTCGGCTATCATGAAGAGAAGAGCGCCCTGATAGACAATCCGGTAGATTTATAACAGTTGGATGTTCACGTGTAATAATCTGCGGATGTGTATATTTTGACTGCTTGGCAATACAGAAAATTTTCCGATGTTATACCTGTAAACCAGAAGTTCTGAGCTGTAACTCGAGTTTCAAATGATGACTTTTATGTTTGTATGCTGAGATCTAAGCTCAACATGCGATCATCCAGGTTGCATTGCTGGACACTTGTTGAAGCAGGCAAACCCTGGTTTGGTTATCTTAAACATTGTTTACAGACGCAGCATACGCCAGGAATGTTTTCATCATTTAGGATTGATATCGCATCTGTGGTTAATAATTTTTCGCAATTTTAAGCAGTTGCGGCACGTGACATATTTGACCTTACCACTAACCACTTTCCCACAGGCGACACATGGTTTGCGAACAGTAGATTGTTTCAAATTAATATGTTGCTCAAAAATGCTCATTTGCATGCATTTCCATCACACACACCCCACGACTGGTTTCGTGCTGTTTGCACTCATCAGGTAGGGACAGTATGATCAGGGTCCACATGCGATTGTTTCGTTTTAACGGGGCCAACCAAAAGTACAGCCAAATCGGTAAGAAATTCGATACGATCGGGGTTGGTTGATGTGGTAATGGGTAGGGTTGGCGTGAAGTGACGAGATCTAAGAATATTTTGTCAACAGATTTAGACACGAGTTGTCAGTCTTTGGGAATTTCGGTAAGAAATTGATTGTACTTTGTGTATTCTGCCAAGTAGTTCCCGGCAGTGGTAAATACAGATGGATAAATCTGACAGCCGAAACACAGAAGCGACATCAATAAACGAACGAAAAGCACAAAATCCACTATTGCTGCACACAAAGAACGACAAGTCATAGATAGGTAATTCTTGTATGAGTAGATCCGTCGTAGCAAACTTTCAGATAAATATACAGAAGTCACACGGATCGAATAAAAAGTATGAAGTTATATCCAAACGTGTCGGAGCACAAAATAATCCAACCGCTAGTCAGGTCGCCGAATGATGAACATATTTACTGACGCGAAATCCTTAATGTGAAATTGTTACATCGCATAAGCACCTGTAAACCATTATCTTTATACAGTGCTAGGTTTCTCGCAAGAGTTTATCATGGAGGCTCACCGCATCTGACAATTTACACAGAAGTTATGTTCAATGAACGCGCTGTTGTGAGTGTTGCATTAGTGGGTTTTAGTGAATTGTTGCACTTGCGAAGTTAAGTGATAAAGAATGCCTCTTATGAAAAACGGTATTGAATGTAGTGAGAGTGCTTTCTTGTTGAGTTCACGCTACTTTTTCCCACTAATGGTTACTGTTTGCATGTATTAGATGCCTACGTGTCTCAAACCAGTTTGTGAGCATTCTGTAATTACAGGCTGATGTTTTTGATATGTTTTGTCGATTGAATGTCTGAACCTCATACAGTTGTGAATTGAATCGAAGAATGAGATGCAGGTTACATAACGAGTCATCTATTTAGCATTAATATCACATTTTCCATTTTTTGGAAAATTTAACTTTATGCAAAATTACAAAATGAAAAATGGCATCGTACCGTCAGCACTAAGATATGGTTTGAACTTCACAACTAATTCGGAATTTTTCTTTTGACAAGTACGAGAAAGGTTAACCGTCTAGCTCATTAGCTTGTCTTGATGATGTGCCCAACTTCATGGATACTTTGAAGGATATGTAAACCCAAAATTGAATTATTCACAGCTAGCTTTTAATAACAAAGATTGCAAAAAGATTGGGTCGATTTTAACTTGCATGTTACATGACATGGAGTTCACATTGGTTGGGTAACCACGAAAGATTCAGGTGACTACTTCACGAATACTCGCGTAAAAAATATATTAAACCATGAAAACAAATAAATTACAATTTTAGGAATAATATGATTGGATTGCTCCAGGAGACGACGCTAAATGGGACAACTTTAGATAAATTGAACTCTCATCTCTGGAAAGTTTACGAGAAAGTCAAAAACTATGTTTGCTTCGAAGCATTTTTTCGTCCAGCATTGGCTACTTTGAACCATAGAAGTAATATGTAGAAAGAAGAATAACACTAGAAAACTGTAAAGGTTTGACAGAACTGAATATAAATATTTATCATAATTATGTGAATTGTGAATTAAACAGTTTGTATTCAATCGTTCGTCAAACCTTCAAGTAAAAACCAATTAACTTTCTATTGAAGGTAATATTGTTGCACATAAACATGATATATATAATGCTTTATAGCTTTTATCGAGTACAAATATAGCTACCAGAGCATGAGCATCAACGTTAAATTTGGTGTAGAATTCAAAGGATATCAAGGGAAAATGTTGTACCGCATTAAATTTAACCATGTGAGTGTAATATTCTCCATGATCTGACACATTGAACAAAAACATTTTCAATGGGATTTTTAATGACGGCAAAGTAATATCCAGACAAGTGGTGTCAGATTGCAATGTGAAATGCTTGTTACAGATGGCGATTTTCAAAATATTATCTTTGAACATTTGCACCAGTACACCGGTTGTGATGAAGTAGCAATTTTGAGACATTTTACACATGGGCTTCGTTTAATTCTCATGTGCATCTGATTGTGTTCGTCAGCAAACTCCTCGTGGTTTTATTAATTTCATCCTAATTTGATACTTGAAAATGCGGTGTGCAAGAATTTAGAGTTGGATTTCTATTCCATAAATCTAATGAGGTCCGTTTTGCCCTGCTTGAACACTGAAGTAATGTTGAAAAATAAACTGAGCATGCTGTGCAACATATAACCTGGTTTTTCCAAGTTTAAATTGAAGGTCAACAGCTTGAATTAAGGATTCTGAAATCCAATTAGAGCGAACTAATGTGAAATATTCCAACCATCGCTCCACGTCAGATGTCAGAACTCATTAAATGAGTCCGTGATGTCAGGTTATTTAAAATTGGATGAATTTACTGAGAAACCTAACAATAAAATTTGCGGAACAATATTGGTATCCTCTAATATCCAGGACTTCAATCACAAGTATCATTCTTTTTTTGATAAAAAGATTATATTTTCGAAATACATTTATTTCGGAGTGTAAACACAAACGTGGGGGAAAAACTCACATAAACGAGATAAATATATCTGACGTTATGTGGACTACTCGAAAGCATAAAAATTAACATAGATTGAAACAGATGGTAGGCTCAGAGAAATCTCAACATTACAATGATTCCGATGTTACATGAATGAATGGCCACAAAACAGAGGATTGTATGTGACAGTCTTATTATTTTAAGAATTTAAGACTTTCAGTATAAACAAATCGCACGGCATCGAGCATCTCAAAGCATATAAATATACGATAGATTTTAGCGCAATTAGTGCGTTTTCCGTTCAGAAATAAAGCACTGATTCAAACATTCATTGTGGATTTTTGGCTTTGGTGTAAATTCTTATATAATAATAACTGTAAGGGGTTCGGTACAGCTCAGTTGGCTCACAGAACGGATTGCGGCCGAGTCGCCAATCGCGAATTCAGATTTCTTACGTTAATATAGAAGAGAGTCAGACAGTTTCATTAATATATACGTGGATGTTTCTTGGTATAAAGTAGGTTGATATGCAAAAGAAAATCTCTCCTCATTAATAGGTGAAAAGAACCATCAGAGCAATACAAAGACAATATGGGAATTATCCAAACTAATAAAATATAGATTGAAACCTGGAAATAAAAAAGCCAAACAGAATTAAGTACCTTGTTGAAAACCTTATTGTAGTCGAGCATGCAACCCATGTGAGAAGAAGATTCAAGTAATTCACAAACCTTTCACTTACGAATTACTTACGCACATTAGTCCTGGCACGTTGTTTTGACCATTTTAATGGTTGAGCTCAAGTACCAATGCTTGGGGTAAAAGCAAACATACCATTTGGATGGAAATCACGGAAAACCGTCATGATGTTGAGGTCTCAAACAAATTCCCTTATAGACGCTACTTCTTCGGTGAGAGGAAGCAAAGGCTTCTCATACGACCTTCCTCCAAAAATTGTCGGTAAGGAATAAATTACCCTTCAATTTCCAAAAATGCAAGGTAAGCCATTGAAGTACCAACATCCATTTAAGCAGACGATCTTATTATGGAACGATGCGAAAGAGATCTTTGCGTCTTGGTATGCGCAGACTAAATAACAGCATGTATTGTGAGGTCTTGTACAAGCGTGCATCCAAGATTCTAGGTAGGCTGCGACTAATTTTCAAAACCTTCTCGTCTGGAATATTGTCCACAATCATAAAAACCTACATAATTCCAACAATGGAACATGCATCGCAAGCTTGAACCCCCTGGTTGCAATTGGATATACAATTGCTTCACAAAATATACATCGTGCGTAGCGATGTGATTCTTACATACAAAATATCAGATACCCTTCATCGTCTTTTAAAACATTTTTATTCAAATAGCGTGGCATCACAACCTACACCAAGCCACTTAGCGAGACTACAAATTCCCCATTCCCGTATGAGCTGTCGCCGATATTTTTCTCTGCGTATCTGTTCACTTTGGAATGCCATCCCCGAAATCACTGTTACCGCTACCAGTGTCGAAATATTAATTCGAAATCGGAACAGTTATTTGTGCATAACGATTTGAAGGCACCTGCTCATTGACTCATCGTAAATCAGTCGATTAGTATGCGACATGCGGTCGCATTATTTCGAGTTGTTGATTATGAGGATATACTGTTCTTACACTTACATGTACGTAAATATATTATATTTTGTTGGAATCTCCTCGAACTCAGCTTCCTGAATAACCCACTCTCGTAGCGCTATTCGATACTATGAGCAAATTCGGATTTCTCGTGATTTTCCCATATTGGATCTCCCCGTGCAACGCTGTTCATACTCTTCACGTCTTCGAGAGGATTAACGTCATCGGAAATATGTTGTTCTTCGTTATCGTCTGGTTATACTTGCAACATAAACTACCGAAGCGTATTTCAGGATTCAATTCTGATTTTGCTCTTATTCGTGATCACCGCTTTTTTGTCGCGCTCACGATATGCATCATCGATCGCTCGACAGAACCACTGCTTGTGCACACACCACTGAACAGTGCTGCTCACAACCCTGACAAGATGACTCTGAAAAGAAATCAAAGCGCGTCAGGCTGTATGTGCACGGTTTGTCGAAGGTCTGTCACATGTTACGCTTGTTTGTCAAAAGTGCGTGCAAAATGCGACAAATCCCTGACCTGGGATTTGGTAGCGATTATTATTTGTCACGGAGTTTGTTACGTCTGCTGGACATGCACGGCTTGACCGACAGTGACATCCTCCGTGTCAAACACTGTTGAAAATGAAATTGAAACGCGTTTAAATGGACCGGAATCAGGAATTCATCAATTGACTGAACTGATAATAGACGTCATTAATGTACCTTTGATTCAAGACTCAAAGGTTACTGCCAAAGAGCTCTTGGTGCATGCGTCACACTCTAACAAACCACTGTTGGCCTAGAAGGTGTCTAAAGCAGGTAAGTTTTCGAAGGAAGCATGAAATTCACGAAAAATAGAAAATTCTGAGCAAAACTGTCTCACATCATTGAGATGTGAGAAACTCTATAAAGCACAGAAAGACTTTAAGTGTAATCTGCACCAATACTCCTGAGTCAGAATTCACGCTCCTTCAAGAAAGGCAAAAACACGAGCTTGGAAATGGTTCGGTATTTGCAATCGAATTGGTCTAGATGTTATAAACTCGGTGTCGGCAACTTGACTCGCTCGTCACCCGAATGCCCGAATCAAGACAAATCACGTTTGCTAAGGATCACTTTTGTCAACGAAATTCGTATTTGTTCCGACCACAAAGTGACTCACACCACCGTATATATGCTGACGTACCTTGGTGGGAAATACAACTAACATCAAACGGCCAGAATTAAGCAGCATCAAGGAGTATTATTCTGTCCGACGTTCCAGAAAATACAGAAGCCGCAGCGGTTTATGAAAGAAAAGAGCACGATCGTAAACAGCGGTCATTTATTGCCGAGACTATCTGCTCCCAAATTCTGTAGTCGTGGACACATACAGAATACCTTGTTCGCCGGACTATCAAGGAAATTGCTCGAATTCACTCAAGGTTTCATTTTCGTCAAGTACTATGGCGGATGCTGTCTGTTCCGAACGAAAACGTACAGAAACATATTACCAGAAAACGTTTTATTGTGCAATCCCAAAGCCGGTGCACAGGTACAATTGTAACTAACCATTGCAAATTCATCTGAGACTGACACAAAGTTGCTAGTGAAAATACCCTAACTTGTTTCAAAAAAACGACAGAGGTCCGACGTCGAAGGCTTCGGACCAATAATTACTGTTAATTTATCATTGTTACATGCTGAAAGCTCATTCAAATGTCTCCATACGAATGCCCAATTTTTGTTCAATAAGTTGGCTGAACTAACTGAGCTGTGCAAACGATACTCACCAGACTTCATCGCTGTTACTGAAACCTGGTTTAAATTTTGTATGACTGTAAGCGAACTGTTTATCCCAAACATGATACTAATACGGAACGATCGCCCACGAAAAGATGGTGGTGTGGCTCTATACTGTCACAAACGTTTTCAGTGCATGAAGATTCACGATCCCAAACTTAAATCAAAAGATACCCAATGGTGTAGCCTCACACAAGAATCACAGGACGACTGCATCATTGGCATAACATATCGCTCACCGGCCTCGATAAATGCTTAAAACGACAGGATATTAGGATATTTCGCCGGAAAGATGCGAAGCTCTCAATTACTGGTCATGTGGGACTTCAAACGTTCTCATCTTTTTACCAGATTAGATCATCTTTTACACACACTTGATCGTAAATTCAGTGAGCTGATCTACATATTTCCAGTGCATAACCATGTGTCCGACTTTACCCACAGATGAGGATCAGAGTTGCGTCCGTTTTGAAATTTAACCTTATTTCAGAGACAACGACAGTTGGGTGTGTTAACTACATTGCCATCCTCGGTCAAAGTGATTAGTAAATTGGTGGTTGATTGATTACCACAACATTGCACCGCGCTACAGAAAGACGTCAGTCAAACATATATCAAAATTCACAATTTCTGATGAACGATGGGCAAGTGACTCACATTAAGCTTTGTAGTCGCATGAAAAATGGATCCAACAAAGGAAATCTGCTTGAGTTCAACACACAAATACCAGGGTCAATGCTTCCTGGGGACAATTTTTCTGAATTTTTTTTTCAAAGTAATTCAAAGTTTTAATGGTCCAAAAAGCAAATACTTTACAGTAACCACAGAATAAAAATATAGGGAATGTATAGAAACAACACAAATGTTTTATCCATATAAAAATCAGCACGTGTATTCAGGTGCAAGGTTGGATTTGGTCAACATATACTTGTCAAGTTCAGACTTGAACATGTTCAGGCTTGTTGCACAAATGATATGTGGGGGCATGGAGTCCCATATAAAACAAACTCTGACAGCAAAGAAAAACCTTCGACAATTTGATCTGGAGTGTGAAATAATTAACTTGTATCCATGCGATCTGCTACCACGTGCTTCTTGCCGATGAAACAGGTGTTCAAGTGGGTGATCCACTGTATGCAGAATGTTGGAAAGCAGGATCAAGTCACCCTGAGACGACGGTACGGAAAGTCAAAGAGGTTTAGCGTTGCAATCTGCTCCTCGTATGGCCTGTTGTATAGCCCGGTCACCAGTTTTGTAGCGCGGTGGTATACCCGTTGCAGCAAGGTCATGTCCTTTTGTAACCATGGGGACCATGCTTGAACAGCATACTCCATTGTTGGTCCGATATAGGTGTTAATTATACGTGGGAGTATCTGCTTTGAGAAACGACCAAAGATCCTTCTGAGCAATGCTAAGCTTTGGCAGGACTTTTTGTATACAACAGAACACTGCCGTGAAGACTTCAAGTTACTGCTAATCCACACGCCCAGGTCTTTCTCTTCAGTAACCCATGAAAGTTGCTGAGATCCCAGAGAGTATGTGAATTCGAATGATTTACCGACGTTCAACATTTTACATTTTTGGATGTTGAATGGAAGGCAGTTCCGCAAGGACCAATTATGAAGTGCTTCGAGATCTTTTGGAGAAT
This sequence comes from Atriophallophorus winterbourni, assembly GCA_013407085.1. Classification (NCBI taxonomy): domain Eukaryota; kingdom Metazoa; phylum Platyhelminthes; class Trematoda; order Plagiorchiida; family Microphallidae; genus Atriophallophorus; species Atriophallophorus winterbourni. The sequence continues at coordinate 31,167 of JACCGJ010016730.1, read as the reverse complement.
TTGGCAATCTTCTATGGTGCGTATGCTAGTCCAGACTTTGATGTCATCCGCAAATAAAATGATTTTGCTGCGTACGATTTCGGGTATATCATTCGCGTACACGAGGAAGAGTATTGGCCCCAAGACTGAGCCTTGAGGTACGCCACTTGTAACTTCTACTGGGCTGGATAGTGCCCCATCAACTCTAACCCTTATAACTCTACCAGTCAAGTAATCCTTTATCCAGGCCAATAGTCTGCCGCACACCCCGAGCTGCTCCAATTTTTGTAGCAGTATGCTGTGGTTAACACGGTCAAAAGCTTTAGACATGTCCAAGTAACAAGCATGGATAGGGCATCCATCGTCCACGGCTCGAGTCCAATTATCAAGAGTTATGAGAAGATTGGTGAGACAGGAGTGTCTTGTCCTGAATCAGTGCTGTGCGATGGAAATCAGCTTATTTTGTTCCAAATGTTTAATCAGTTCGTCAGCTACAAGTCGTTCGAGGACTTTAGAGACCACTGGCAACAACGTGACTGGTCTGTAGTTAGACGCATCAGATCGGTTCCCTCCTTTGTATATCGGAGTGATTAGTCCACATTTCCAGTCATTAGCAACCGTGCTACAACTCAAGGACAGGTTGAAAAGTTCAGAGAGTGGTGAGAATAGAGCATGGGCGCATTGCTTTAGGATGAATGGTGTTATTTCATCAGCACCCGGGGATTTTTTTGTATTTAACCCGCGTAGCTTTACCAGGACACTCTCGGGTTTCACAACGATTTCGTGTATTGTATTCTGCGACCTGAATGCAGGTATATCGTAGGATACGCGCTCGTTAGGGTAGAACACTCTAGAGTAAAATTGAGCGAGTTCGTTAGCGGCTTCGAGAGCTGTGGATGTAGTTCCAGTTGTAGTAAGTAAAGCGGAAACACCTGGCTTTACCCTGGCCTTTCTGTTCACGATCTGGAAGAGGAGCTTCGGATTTCGTTCAATTTTATCCATCAGATTCATTTGATACTTTTCTTTATCCTCCTGGACAAGTTTAGTAACTTTGTTTCTCAACAAACGGTAAGATTCCCAAGATTCAGGTGTTGAATGCAGTATGTGGCTTCTCCACGCACAGTTTCTCACCTTTATCCATTTCCGTGTTCGACTCCGGATCACGAATTTGAATCCTTTTTTCAGTTGTTTTGAAACATATTTTAAGTGGAGTTCTATTTTTCGGTTGATTTTCTGAAGTATCGATGACCAGCATTGTTGGACATCAGTGCTAATCGGTGCCCAGTCGGTGACTTCTTGAAGAGACATTGATAATGCAACCGTATCGATTTTTCTTATCAATTTCCGAGCATCACTTGATCTTTTCGCTTCAGATATATAATCGAAAACAATGACTACATGATCACTCTTTCCAAGAGGTGCTTCATAGCGGATATCCTCGATGACATTTTCCTCGCTAGTCAGAACAAGATCGAGAATGGACGGTGTGTTTGTGCCTCTGAAGCGAGTGCTGCTTGAGATGTGGTTGAATAAAGGAATTTCGTTGAACATTTTGTAGAAGAGATGATCAAGAGAGTTCACCGGTGGAATCTCGCTTTTTAGTAAATTCGGGAGATTAAAGTCACCCATGATCAGGACGTTGTTTTGATATCTGGAAACAACCAGCTGAGTTTTCTCAATTAAACTAGCATTGTATGCTTCGTCTGCTGACGGTGGTCGGTAAATCACACCAACAACACAGTTTTCACCTGTTGCTAATTCAAGTGAACACCAAAGTGTATCTTCCAGTATCAAATCATTATCCGTGATTTCTCTGAACGTGAGGTGTTGATCATAGTAAATAGCAACACCTCCTCCTCCACGGTCCATTCGAGTACGATGAAAAAGAAACATGTTTGGCATGGAAATTTCCTCCTCAACTAATTGCTGATTGAACCAGGTTTCCGTTACGGCTATCAGGACTGGTGAATATTTTTGACGAAGCTCGATTAGTTCAGGTAACTTATTTATCAAGCGTTGTGCGTTCGTGTACAAGCATTTGATGTTTGATCTTGATAAAGTGTTGGATGATGAGTATTTGAGCAGGTAATTTGAAACAAAGTGAACGCTCACATCAAGCAAGACAAGCACAAATACCATCGCTTCCTATCTTCAAAAAATAAAAAGAAATAATAAATTGCTATATCGGATTGTCAATGGTCGATCGAGCATGAAATCAGAAGTGTTTCTTGGGCTTACTGAGGATGGATAAACATTCTCAGCAAAGAAAATAGCTGATGCTTGCGTTTATTTAGTCCGTTAACGAGTAGATCGACTGAAGAATTACCGCCATCGTCTCGGACGCAACAGATGACTGAGATCGAGATCAATTCAGCGATTATACAACGTCATTTGTGTCGAATGATCCCTAAGATATCCCATGGAGCGAACGGCCTCACACCAAATGCACTGAAATCCTGTGAACAGCAGCTGTGTATACCATTATGTGAATTGTTCAAGCATTCTCTAGAAAAAGGAGTAGTGCCAAGAGAGTGACTGACAGGGGTAATTTTACCAATCTACAAGGGTCGCCGACGTTAAGATCCAGCAAACTACCGTCCTGTAACCGTACTTCCTGCGATATTCAAAGTTCTAGAGCGTATAGTGACGGAAAAAATAGTTCATCACTAGTCCAAATCCGTTGGCTCCCGCTGCTGCTTGGTTCTGCTACTTTTAGTAGGGTGTTTGGCACGGTAAGCCCAACTCCATGCAGACGAAGCTCATCACAACCCCTTCCCTTTCAAGAAATGTGTAATCTCTGTCTGTTAGCATACCAGTGTCTGATAATCGCGTCTCTTGCAGGGCAGCCACGTCGACCTTCAAGCTTTTTATCTCATTGTTAATCACAGCAGATTTTCTTACGCCTCTGATATTTGAGACGTCGTCATGAAATCCTGTGAGCATGGAACGGACGTTCCATGTTCCCAATTTCAGAACTGACATTTGTTGTTTAGTAATTCGTTTCGCTGGTGTGGAAAATACAGTCTGCTTGTCGGTTGATTCTTAATCCCCATGCACCCAATAAGGATAGCAGAAATGGGCGAGACGGCAAATTATTGACTGGGGCTGGCGGTAGCCATTCAATGAGACCTTAAAATCTCTTCCCCCGTCGGAAGCACTCCTAGACGCTGTGCTCTACGCCAGTCGAGCCATAGCATTTAACCGGTAAATGCAGCTTCTTGACTCATTAAGGATTGAAGCGGAAACGAGTGTCCTCTTCATTTGCGCGTTGAGATATACGCCGGGGCAGTTCAATATTGAGAACTAGCTGTTGCTCATACATCAAGTGTTCCCTCTCCCCGGCCCCACTGAAACAAAACGAACAGCTAAGCTGATATATTTGGACAACGATGTCGTCGCAAAGGTTGACAGGACGAAGTAGAATACAACTTCTTCATGGATTTACAAGCTTCACATGCCCGAAGCATGCTATTTTTGAACCGCCAGTCAGCCGCCTCCAACTTTCTCCTGTCAATAGAAGCATTTCCGCCAGATGACACAGGACCACGCGTGCAGGCCAGTAGCTGTGCTTGGTTGCCAGAAGCTATATGATACGCGTGCCTTTAGAGCAGTATTAGAATTATGAGCTTATACCCGAATCCGCTCCTGCGGGGACAACCTTGGAATCATTCAACTGGTCTACACATAACAAACCTAATTGTTGTTGCGTTTTTATTAACGAATATTTACTATGCTATGGTAATTGTGAAGCTAAGTGCTCTTTGTGACCATACATTCTTGAATTTTGAATATTGATTATCCCACAGTTATACGACCAGCTAAACGCTATACACATTCGAGTTTGGCGATATCTTTTTTCAGATCGGGTTAACTTGTTCGAGCGTAACACCTGAGATACGGTCTCACGACCGATTTTTATAATGGTATGAAATCCACCGGTGACCTACAGAATAAAACTGATCGAAGGCAGAATAGCTTGCATCTAGCACCTCATATATCAGGTGCACATTTTTGAGCTCATTTAAATTCTATTAAAATCTAATTACCATATTTCAGCAACTTAGGCCCTTATCAATCTTCAATTTATCTGAAGCTCCAAGAACTTCGAGTATTTTAATGACTTTTAACCAGAGTTATCTCCTTCAAAGTTAACAGTTTTTTCCATGTAACAAACCCAACTTGATGATTCTTCTGACATCTCGAAAATACGTTGTTCATTCGGTAATCTGTTAAACTTAATCCAGCTTAAATAATTAACAGAGACGCTTGAGCGACGCTCCCAAGTCCTCAATGAAAATGTGCAAAAATTAACGGCTCGAGTATTGATCCTTGAATGATTCTACAACAAACTCGGGTTTTCAAATAGGAAATAGTGCATATCCAGACGTCAATGTATCAATCTCTTTGAAATTCTATGATCCAGTTTCTCGAAAGAACACCGAAACCCATAAAAGCAAGTTTAGTTGCAAACAATCTGTGGTTTAATAAGTCAAAGAACTTACAAAAGTCCAAGCAAGAACTTCATGTTAGCCTTTAGCTACCCATTCTGTTGACCTCATTTATTAAACACAGAATGTCTTTTAGGCACGACCTTTCTCTGAATAAATCTCACTAAACAGATTGTAACAACAAACGTTTAAATAGATGGCAACTGATATCATCACTACAGGGATTATATTCAGGATTTTAGTAAGACTAACAGTAATGCAAGTACAAACTAAAAGCAGCCTAACAACCATTTTTACTGCAAGCTCTTCAGCCAGCTTTCAAATACTCGGAATTATTACGTGCTTCTAGGAAGCGATCAACAGACGACCAATGGCTCTGCTAGTATTGCCGCCAGGTTTCTTATTATTTTGGATAAATGGCATTCTGTTTATTCGACTTTTGTGAGTTAATTGCTGCGAGAACATTTGAGCTCATCAGTGAAGGATATTACTTCGAGTAAAATAACGCAATCTGACCTTAGTATAACTAGAATGTTTACTAAATCCACTTTGCAATGAAGTCTCTCAACCTACTGGAAATATATGAGAAAGACACAAACATCCTCTAAATTTGCCACTGTCCGGGATCCTGGTGTAGATTACCAATCCATTCTTCCTATTTGCATTCCAATTTTGCATAAATATACTACCGCATTAAGCACTGTTTTATGTTGTGTGCCAACAGTGTTTCAACGTTTTGTTTTGCTTTGTGTTTCCACGTCTTTATTCTTGAAAATATTATATTTCGTTAAGGACCGCTGTATTCCGGATGATACGTAAGATTTCAAGGCACGGTTTCGGGTTCAAACCATTCATCACACCGCACGTGTGGATTTGCTGAATGGTTCGACGTGCACCAAACGAGCAAATCTATCTTGTTAGGTAGATTGTGATGTATAAGTTGCAGGTTCGTTGCTATATACGGTAAAGAATAAGGTGAGCAGTTTTGATGAAACCTTCTGGGCTCATTCACATGTTGGCTCATGTCAAGCAAATGAGTTTATTCAGCACGAAATTTCATGAGACGAATAGCAATGGTTTGACTGTGATGTGTTGTAGGCTAAAATTGCTACTATAAGGAATGGAGACCCGAGCGTGCTTACCACATTCTGATAGTCAAGTAAATTTGCAAGTACTCTGATTCTGCATGAAGGCTCGCATATGCATATGATATATTACCGTAGATTTCTTAAAAAATTGTTAAGACAAAATATAATTTGGACATTGTGCGTACTGAGCTCATCACTCGATTGAGAAGTTCGAAGACTTAGCCTGATAAAGATGGCAACCTAAACACCATTAAGTGTACTTGGTTTATCCTATCTGACCGGAATATGATTTGATACATAAGCCACGTTTTGGTCAGTGATTTGTTCGTATCTGATGCGCTAAAATGAATAGCTCACAACTCTTAATCCGAATTACTTTATAGCATTGAGGCGACGGCGTATGACGTTATAGTATTAATTAGTTCTGTTTGACCCTCGGTGGCAATACTTCTGCAGTCTTCACTTTGTTATCCGACTGCTTAAGATGATAAATCGATTTTATTGGCCTGTAGAATAACGTTTATTTGAAGGTGGATAATCACAAGATATAGAACCTCATGATTAGAAAAGAATAGAAAATGATTCATCTAACTATTCTGTAGGTAACGAAGAACCTCCCTTCATTGAGAAGTAGCGCTCTCTTTTATACTTTACTATACTTTAAGAGGCCCATTAAACTTTATACATCCTATTTTATCTTACGAAATTTCTTCAACTAGATGCATCTAAGCCAACATAACTTGTAAAACAATTATCACAATATGACTGCAAGACAAATTCTACCAAAATTTGTCTTTGTTTGTCATACATGTTTGATTACTTACTCTACCAAATGCTAATGCCAAGAACGAGCTTCAGTAGTTTATTTAGACGAATTTCACTGTTACAGAACAGAATCCATATGCGAATACAGTCGAGCGACTTTGGCGTTTTAGATTCATGTATGAAAGATGGTTTACTGACACTCAATCGTCAGACACTTAAGCGTCAGACATTTAACCCACAGCCATTTTATCCCCAGACATTTAATCACCAATTCAATTCATCCCCAGTCAATTATTCTTCACTTGCTTGAAGAACTGAGACCGTATGCTGTCGGCAATCCTTTCGCAAACCGTTAAGAAATGTCCACATGTTGGGATGTTGGCAAGAAAAGAATGACCAATGCATGATGCCAGCATTCTACAGCATTATCCGTTTGGGCAACACCACTATTTGCGTCTTCATACTTATTCCGGGTTTCAAATGGAAATATAGCTGGTGCAAAGTTTCCTCTTCTACCTCTAATTCGTCGACTTCGAACAAAGGTATGTTCAAAATCACATAACAGTTCATTCATCCTCTCAATTTGAGGCAGAGATTCGGCTAAAATCTCAAATGTGTCGACTACATCATTCAACGGCACAAAAGCGAACGCTGGTAGGTATCTAATCATGAGGCGTAAATCATAGTCTGACTCATAATTTGCTTTCATCCCTAGTTCACATATTTTTCATTGCATGGCTTGGCAGAGATGAAAATAACATCAGTGTGGCAAAGGGGGTTGCATTCTTCAGAAGTTATCAGACTGGGGATTAAGTGACTGCAGATTAATTGACTGGGGGATGAAGTGACATGGTGATTAAATGTCTATGTGTTAAATGTCTGGGGATTAAGTGTCGGGCGATTAATTATCGGGCGATTAGGTGACCGGCCACCATGAAAGATTAATACTGATTAAGCGTGAATATGTTACGATGTATATCTCACATTCCACGACGAGCTGCTTTAAGTTATTCGACTGCACTGAATAACTTCTCTGGGCTCGAAACGACACCAGCAAATAAATTCTAATAACCATCAAAAATTTCACTCGTTACAGATTTGGACCCCGCCTGTGCCATCTTCATACTTTTAGGAGGATTCGAATGCCAGAGTGTTAGATCTACGCAATGTTTACAGAATTAGCGGTTGCCTGTTGTAACTCTAACAAAGCTTCGTAGACCTGGCAGACTGGATATGTGGCAGTGTCAATTCAATTCAATTCAGTTTTAATGGTCTAAAAAGCATATAGCTTTACAAAATCTACAGAATAATATGAGAACTACGAATTATATATCAAGTAAAACGGGATTTGGTTGCTTACTGAGCAGTTCAAGAATCAGGTAAAATCCATAGGGCGAAAATTGTTTTCGATAAGTGGGATGACAAATGATGATGAATGTGGTCAAGATGTATAGTTTTTTTCGATGCACGGGTTAAGGGTCAAAAAGGCATCAAGAATACTCTTGAAAATCTGCTGATTTGGTGAGTTTACAATATAATCGGGTAGATTGTTCCAAGCAAAACAAAAATCGCACATCAACAAAATGTCGTGTACAGTTGAGTCGCGAGAAAGGGACAGTTAGTGTCAATGTGTGGGATCTTGTCTTATACGAGGCCCGTATATTAAATAAGCATTGTAGACGGTGATTTTAGGTATTCAAAGTATTGTAGAAACAACGTCAAATCCCGCCGGAGACGACGAACATGATAATTGAGTAATTTCTTGGTTTTGATTCCCTCATTGTATGGTTTTCTGCTGGTTCCGGCGACAAGTTTGGTAGCTCGATGGTATATTCTTGGCAATGTCGCAACATCTTTTTAAAGCCCTGAAGACCATTATTGAACAGCATATTTTATCCTGGGTCTGATGTACGTATTTATAATGCAGGGAATTGTCTGTTTTAAGAACCTAACGAAAATTCTCTTTACTGACACTTAATCTTTAGTCACTTAATCCTCAGTTTGATAACTTCTGAAGAATGCAGAATACGTTTAAATGAATTTATTTAGCAGGAGAGAACTACGAATTATATATCAAGTGAAATGGGATTTGGTTGCTTACTGAGTAGTTCAAGAATCAGGTAAAAATCCAAAGGGCGGAAATTGTTTTCGATTGGTGGGATGACAAATGTAGTTGTATGAGGTCAAGATGTATAGTTTTCTTCAATGCACGAGTTAAGGATCAAAAAGGCATCAAGACTTCTCTTGAACATCTGCTAATTTATTGATTTAGAACATAATCAGGTAGATTGTTCCAAGTAAAACAAACTCGCACGGCAAAAAATGCCGTCTACAGTTGAGTCGCGAGTGAAGGACAGTTACAACCAACATGTGAGCCCCGTAGATTAAATAAGCATTGTAGACGCTGATATTCGGTATTCAAAGTATTGTAGAAACAACATTTCTTGGTTTTAGATCACTGATTGTATGGTTTACTGCTGAGTCCGGCGACAAGTTTGGTAGCTCGATGACAATGTCGCAACATCTTTTAAAAGCCATGACGACCATTGTTGAACTGCATATTTTATCGTGGGTCTGATGTACGTATTTATAATGCAGGGAATTGTAAATTTTTTGAGAACCTAACGAAAATTTCCTTTAGGAGTGAGAATTTATGTGATGTTTTGCGATAGACGGAGTTGCAGTGGCTCGACACCCCTAGAGTGTTGCTTATTAACACACCTAAGCACTTTTGTTTCATTGTCCACGAGAAGCTGTGTACCAAGAAAATATTGGAACTCCACATATTTTCCAAGGTTTAGAATATGACATTTTTGGAAATTGAAAAATAGGTGATTTTTGGGGACCAAACATGGAGGTTGTCCAGATCCTTCTGGAGCAGTTCGCAGTCTTCCGGCTTATTTATCTTCGATCACACTTTTATATCGTCCACGAACAGTACGATTTTACATCTGATGAAAGCCGGTATGTCATTGCAAAAATGCGAACAGGATATATATATATATACAGTATTTTATACAATAAATTCTTGAATCTTAAACATACTTAACTGCTCTTTCTCAGACGCCCTCGAAGTTTGGTTTGTTTGAAACAACTTCTCCATTCATGGTCCACATACGCTGACTATGTGATCCTTCGATATGCTGTACCCAGATATAACACTCAAGATACTCTATCAACACATGGTAATATAACGGAAGTCAGCAATGCGGATCTGCTGGCTGAGGCTGCGGCTTTACGCAATGAGGTTCAAAACCTCACACTCAACTATAAGTCACGATTTCGCACTCCATCCCGCATACACTCGAGTAGTCACACTCGGTCACCCGTTTGCTGGATACATCGGAAATACGGCGATGATGCGCGGCGTTGCTTCAAACCTTGTGCCCATCGCACATCGCCCGCGGGAATCTCCCGGGCCGACAGCTAAGGACGACTAATGTCGTCTGCCCGAAGAAATTACGTCGTCTTTTCAACATCGAGGATAAGTCCACTGGTCTACGTGACGGACCGGAAGCCAGTAGGGACGTTCGCACAAGCGCTAAAGCGTACGGTAATTGTCAACGCCCGAAAATCCACCGACACACAAAAAGCCCATTAAGAGCTTTCGTCGAACTGGATAATCGTTTTTCGCACATTCAAATAGACCTCGTTGACCCGTAACCATCTTCATGTGGTTATACATACATCCACACCTGTATAGACCATTTCACCAAGTGGCCCGATGCCGTTCCGCTACCAAACTGCTCTTCCGAGACAGTTGCAAATGCCTTCTTCGAACGTTGGGTAGCACAGTTCGGTTGTCCGAGTAACGTAACATCGGACCTAGGTTCCCATTTCGATGGCGCCTTCAGTCAATTGCTGGCTACCCTGGGTTGCCAACATCACCGAACGACTGCCTATCACCCTGATACGAATGGTATGGTGGAAATGTTGCACAGGCAACTCAAAGACTCATTAATGGCACCCGGAGGTATTAACTGGACCAAAGTCCTACCTATTGTCCTCCTAGGTTTAAAGTCAACCTTTAAAACCCCTTTGCAAGCCACTGCCGCCGAGATAACATTCGGTCGTACCATCGTATTACCTGGTGATTATGTCTCCCCGGCTAGACAATAACCATTTACCCATGGAGATTACGTGGCGTGCATCCGACACTACATGAGTTGTTTCCACCCACCACCCCCGCGACTTCAAACCAAACAGTCCCACATGCCGAAGAAGTTGGTACATTGCCAGTATGTCTTTTTCCGAAACGACATGGCGAAGCAACCTCTTCACCCTCCTTATGCCAGACCATTTAATATAATTCGACGGTCCCAAAAAACAGTTGTGATTGACCGCGCCGGTCGACACGACACGGTATCGATTTACAGAGCCAAACCGGCATTCATCGACAATACCGTTGACTCAGCTAATCTACCAGACCCAACCCCAGCAACAATGGTGATAACCCCTAATATACCCACTACTATCTCGACGCCTGCCACCATAACAGCTAGGCGAGCGAAACGGCAACCCGTAAGGTTCGCCGACTATGTTCATTTTTAACGTATTATTATCACTTGGTATATGCCCGTGCATGTTTTTACGTACTTCATCACTATAACTCGGTCTTGGCCTTAAACCCATGCACCAGAGAGTTTTTTCTTCTCACTTCTCAGGTACACATGCACCTCCCACTGTGGGATCCGTGGCACGCGCCACCCCCGGATAACCGACGCTTTTCACCATCCTACCCGGTATCCCGAAATACGCGCATCCTTTGTGTATCCCTTCTGGTACGCATTCACCTCCCGCTGTGGAAACCGTGGCGCGAGCCACCCCAGGATCACCGACGCCATCCTACCCGGTAGCCCCAAACATGAGCACACCGCCCAACACGAAACTTATCAGACAGGGTCCTTACCAGCCCGACTACGTGCCACTCAGCATTCTCCAGGCGAGGCCGTTCGCCATCGACCCTGGGGGTGCAGGAACTTCTCAGCACGGACTATGTTTTCGAAGCTTCTGGTTCCTCGTTGTTAAGCCTACAGATGTGTCTACATCTACTCCTACTGGGTTCAAACTAAGACAATGCCAGGCGGGAGATGCCCGCTAGCAGCACGTTCACCCCATGTGATTCGGCTCCGGCTGCACGTTCACTGTATGTGAGACGTGACTTGGCTTAGTACTTATCGGTTTTCGTGCATCCTACCCTGGTAACCACCGACAATCGACCTACGCAGATCAAGTGCCTTGGCTGACTTCGAAGTAACCGGTTTGCTGAGAGACTATGTTCCAGCCTGGAACGACCTGACACCGCTTGACGAGTTCAATTGTCAATTCCTGATCAGAAGTCTCCTCTGATCAGACTTCTTGGAAGGGGGCTGTGTAACAACATTGTTTAACTGTACATAACAATTGACCTTGATACACAGTTCCCGCTGATTTGTGTTCCGTGATTGCTCCGCTGTACCTTCGTGCACCCTTCGGCTACCGCGATAAATCTTCCATCTACTTTGCCTTTTCTTCAACATTCTTGGGGACATTATTGTAGTGGTCAGTCTGCTACATGCTTGCTTTAAAATTCAGAAAATATGTACAACTTGTATACACTAAGCTGCGTTGTGACAGGCGTGGCGCTTTGTATAGCAATCGCCAGCGCTTAAGAATTAAATCCACATACAGAAACACACATCCGAGGAAAGAAACTTTTCAGTTAACTACGCGCCATCATTTCTAATAAATTAGCATGGTCTTATCATCATCGTAACTTTATAATCTCCAGATTATTTGGGCATCATTGTGCACGTTTGATCTTCGCTCTTTCGGCCTTAAACAAAAAATGATTTCTCACGTCACCCTCTCTTGTTACCTATCACATCTTGTATTCTTCTCTCCTGCATTCATTCAATTCTCCGCAAGAATTCTCTTTCAACATTATGTGGTCACATAACATTTATTCTCCTTGATACTTCGTGATTATGTACTGCGTATGTTTTAATGTGTATAGAACAGCGTACAAATTAAATTTGGAACAACTTTTTAATAAAACTTTTAAATTCATCGAAAAGTCCTGTTGTTGCTCATGCCTAGTTATTGTTTGATTCTTATCTATTAAGTCAGGGTTTCACAACCAGCGGTGCGAGACAACATTTCAAGTGGCTGCGAGATGGTTTTCCAATTTGTTGTTTTTTATCAAGTACTGTCATTCTCTGTTATTCATGGTCAATTTTTCAGCGTATTATTTGTTCGTGCATTGATAGTTTACTTTGCATCTCTCTATATGGGGTGCGATAATATAGTAAAATATTTCATGGGTGCGGGGCATTAGAACGTTTTGGAACCACTTCACTAAGCCATCGTCTCTGGGTGGAAAAAAAGTCGGTTTTGTCTGCTTTGACACTTAATCCCCGACAATTAATCGCCAATTCACTTCAGCCCTAGTTACGTAATCCCCCGACATTTAATCCCCAAGTCGCTTCATCCCTAGTCACTTAATCTTCAGTGACTTAATCCCCAGTTTGATAACTTCTGATGAATGCAGAATACGTTTAAATGAATTTATTTAGCAGGAGAGATACGCAATTGATTTTAAGAGCGTCAATTTTTCCGTGGTTGAGCATCGCTGAATTGCTCGAGATGTCATGCCATGTCAACTAGGGATGAAAGCAGATTATGAGGCAGATGATGATTTACGCCTCATGATTAGATGCCTACCAGCGTGGGATTTTGTGCCGTTGAATGATGTAGTCGACACATTTGAGATTTTAGGCGAATCTATGCCTCAAAGTGAGAGGATGAATGAACTGTTATCTTATTTTGACCATACCTTTTCAGCCAATTCAGCGATACTCACCTACGGAAAGATTGACGTTCTTAAAATCAATTGTATGTCTCTCCTGCTAAATATACTCTTTAACCGTATTCTGCATTTTTTAGAAGTTAACAAACTGAGGATTAAGTGACTGAAGATTGAGTGTCAGTAAACCATTTGGATATATTTAACCCATTGGTGTTTTTTTCAAGATTAAGGTTCAGGTTCAAGATTTATGTTGAAAAAAACAATTAACGTTACAATCTATATATAATATATATCATAATATATATATAGATATGGTTCGGGATCATGCTCCGTGGATTCGGCGCAAAAACTCCGGCATAAAAAGCTGCTAGAGGTCAGCGGTCTGATTAATGTATTCTGTGAAGCCGTACGAAGTTTTTAGGGCAAAGACTCCGGTTTAATATTCGTTCTATCGTTTACGAGTCTATATAGGAGCTTCGGATTCTGGTGCATCTGAGAAATCAATTGCGTTTGGAAAGCTTGTTTATCATCTCGAATTAAGCTGATAACTTTGTTTCGCAGTCGTGTAAATTGTGCCCAAGAATCAGCTGTGTTTGTAGCCTTGTGAATCTCCCACGCTACTGCCCTTTGTTTCATCTACTTTAGTCTTGATTCGCGTTTTATTCAAAACAAACATTGAAAGTCCTCCAATATATTTCAGGTGCGTAAGAGCAGACGCCAATGACTATCCGGTCGGAAGAGAGTTAATCCAGTTGTGCGTAAATAGGGCTTTGCTCGGCACACAGAGCACGGTTAGTTCCAGACACTAAACGAATACTTCGCTTTGGGATTTAAAGCGAAGCGAATATTCGCTTCGCTTCACCATTGCGAAGTTGCAGTGCACTTCGGATATTCGCTTTGATCTATTCCGCATTGCGAAGGGCAAGGTAGGGCACTCGAAAAATTCGCTTCAGCACTTCGCGTCGCTCCAAAAAAGTGACATTCTTATTGTCGGGGTAGTTCACCCTTCTGGCGCATTTCGTTCCGTCACTGTTGCGCCTAGCGCTACACACGTATTCGAATTCTAGGACAACGTGATCGCTTCGTCCGATTGGCGGTTTATAAACGATATTCTCTACAGCTGTGGGATCTTATCTAAGTATTAGGTCCAAGGTAGACGGCTGGTCTGATCCCCTCATACGAGTAAATCCAAAAACGTGTTTATAAAGGGGTGCGTAATCCAAGACGGCTCGAAGTTTATATTCAAGTGTCTGTGATGAATGGTCATCCCGGATATAAAGCTGAGGAAAGTTGAAATCCTCCATTATCATTATTTGAGTATTGTAGCGCGTTGTTCTACAGCGCAATGCATTAATCAGTTTATTGATCGGGTCGAGAGTTGCTGTTGGAGAACGATAGATCACTCCAATAACGCATTGGTCTCCTGAAGTAAGAGTCAGAGAACACCAAATTGTGTCAGTTATATAAAGGCCGTGTCGTTCATAGCTCTGTAGTTAAACGATTGCTTGAAGTAGAGTACTGCTCATCCGCTATTGCCTAATCGGTCGCGCCGGAATAGAGACATGCTGGGCAAAGAGAGTTCGTTATCAGACAATGAGGCATGGAACCACCTTTCTGTTATTGAAACTATGTCTGGTGCCGTTTCATTACAAATCTTGGTCAAATATCTTAATTTGTTAAAAAGGCTGTTTGCCTTTGTATAGATGCACTTGATCGTATTTTTCGTGAGTAATGACGGGGTGTAAACAGAAGTTATTGGTCCGGCTTCTCTGGAGTCGGACTTAACAAGTGCTGATGAATCATGTGCTATGTGATATGGCGTTACACAGTGTGATGCCAGATCCCTCTGAATATTAAGTGCCTGAGATGATAAAACATGTGAGCTGATGATATCATCAGTTTGATAACGAAAAGGCCGCAATCAACCATAATAGCTCGGAGAACAACTATAACCTACAATCTGGTATCTGAGGCACAAGTTTCTGTGATGGCCCAGATGAGATCTTGCGTAACAAGCTGATATGTATGGTGCAGAGATTGTCCAAGCCACAACATTTTACATTTTGCGGGATTAAATGGTAACTCATTTGACTGGGACCAAAGAAATAAGGTGCCCGATACCGTTCTAATGCGATACAGTCATTAACAGACTTAACACGTTTCAATATTTTAATATCATCGGAAAACAGTATCAAGTTACACACAATACCCTCCAGTACATCGTTCATATACACCAAGAACACAAGAGGTCCAAGCGGAACTCTACATTTTATGTCTATTTTTCTAACGAGGGTACTGCCAACTCAAGATTTTCCCTTATCCAATTCAGCAGCATTCTTTTTTATTCCACAAGCTTCGAGCTTTTTATTAGAATGTCATGGTTGGTGCTATCGAAAGCGTTGGAAATATTCATATAGTCTAGTTTCTTGGCCCAATCCTCGAACGTTGTAAGAAGGTTAGATAAACAGCAACGATTTCTTCAAAAACCGTGTTGTGTTGCGGTCAAAATATTTTAGTTTCCAAAATGTTCTCTTAGGCGCAAAGTTACAATGCGCTCCATTAATTTAGAGATCACCGGAAGTTGCGTTAACGGTCTATAGTTTGCTGTGTCTGAACGGCTGCCGCATTTATAAATAGGAGTTATCATCCCTGCTTACAATTGCGGTGGTATTTTTCGTTTATTTAAGCTGAGATTGAATATGCAAGTGTGATTAGCAGTCAAAGCAACGCGACACCTGCGAAGTATGGTGGGTGTAATTTTGTCTGCGCCAGGGGACTTTTCTCGTTTATTTTACAAAGTTCCCGCAAAACCATGTATTCAGTGACAGTCATTTCACTTAATAATTCCAAATGTTGTGTTCATATACGTTTCGTCATTAAAACCCCTTATAGATAATATAGCTTCATAAGAGTTTTCTTGCATATTACTGTCTTGTTATCGGACACTGATCGCTTACCTAATCCGCAATGTAAAATCTTTATTTAAATTCAGACCAAGAAATTTGATTTATTTAGTACACGCTGATTGGAATTCGATAAGATCCCACTCTCTCTCTCTTGTCCATATCATTGAGCTATCGAAACTTGTTCGCGCGCAAAATATAAATTTGGGTTTTGCATTCATAGCCAAGTAGACTGTTTGTTACAGAAAGATTTTGATGCGCTTCACAATTCGTCGTTAAATCAGAGAGTTTATCCCAACTTTGGCAAACGGAAGCATATGAATTTGGAAAATTAAACAGATTTCACATACAATGTAGGCTTACAGAACATTGAAAAAATCAATTTGTTGTCTGAATATGCTTGCACTAAAAAACTTAAATTCAAACAACAAAATGTCTAGACTCTACTCAACACAATATTTTGAAAAGGTTCTCCCCAAATGTACCCATTGATAATGAATACGTATCAGTGGCTTTCCATTGGAGATCTTGCTTAATTCTGGTTCTGTTTGGCTACTTTGAATAAAAACCAACAAATCATGAAAGGATCGCTTTACTTAATGTGCTTGACATAACAGGGGACCTAATCAGGAAACATTTCATGCACCAAACCGTATCTTAACGAAGATTTTCACCTACAGAGACACACTGTCCTTCCAGACTCACGGTTATTTGCTGATGGTGGACCATTCAAGTGTAAACTGTGAATGGTATTTTTAATCTGTCCGTGTCTGATTCGCTTCAAACAGTTCACATTCTACCGCTACCCACTTAAATAGCTCGCTTAATTTAAAAACGAAATTGGACGAGTATTTATCATTTATTTACCGAGAATTAACAATATGTAATCCAATATATTGTGGTGCTCACATCCCCGTCCCATATGAAAACTAAGCTCACAGTGTACGTTCTGGTATTTACCATGTTACGTTTATCATCCTATGGTTGTTGTTTGACTTAATCATTTAGATCATTAACCATCTTGAATTACCTTATTTAGATTAGAACTCTCTTTCAACTTAGACTGAGGGAAGCTCTATGTAATCATTTAAACTTCAATTGATGGATAAATTTTATCTGATTGGCTGATGAATGTCCCTATCCCATTGGACAAATATTGATCACAAATATGATATCTAGTTTCGGCCACAAGAGTCCAGTGATCTTGCGAAGTCTATGCTAATTGCACATGCTTGTGTTACGAAATACTTTATCTCGTATACCATTCGCGATAATCTCAACAAAACTGAAGAAGCGTTTGACATGGACAGTCGTTCTTGGTATCTTGATTTTTTTCTACCTGATTTCGGTAAACCAATTGATCCGCAATACTCAAAGTAGCGCAAGCCCTGGCGATCCTATTTTGGCTACCGTTCTTTCAAATCCGATGCGTGCTGTTCGAGAACAAGAGTTGAATTTACCAATAGCCTACAGCATTCTTGTTCACAACAATCCCATAAGAGTAACAAGACTATTGAAGGCTATTTATCGTCCGCACAATCAGTATTGCATTCACATAGACCAGCAATCACCCAAAGCATTTGAGGAGGCATTGGAAAAAGAAACTTTTCAATTAGGTAACAATATTCACTACATACCTGAGCATCAACGCGTGAAAGTGATCTGGGGTACCATGAACGTTCTGAAGCCTGAGATGCTGTGTGCACGATTGCTACTAGCAGCTGACCGAAAATGGAAATATTGGATCAATTTGACTGGTGACGAGTTTCCTTTACGGACAAACTGGGAACTGGTTACTGCTTTGACGGCTTTGAACGGATCCAACATTGTGGAGGCTCAACTTCCCAAATATCAATTTTATCGATACCCGCCAAGCTATTATTTAAATTTCAACGTGAGTCTCATTTTGTGTTTTGAAAATTCAATTTATTTTCGATAAATAAAAGAAAGTCAAATCTGCTTTTTACCATTTATGTAAATTGTGTAAGCCACAAACCAGTCTTTTTAGCAGAACCCTCTGAATCTTTGAGCTCACATCGTTCATTGAAAATATAACAATGGTGCAGAAATTTATATATGATATTTTATTTCATATTATATTATGATGATACTCCGTCTGATGTCCGTATGAAAACGACTTTTGTTTCAGAAAAAAGTTCAAAGGACCTAAATTTATCATAACGATGAAAAGGCCTTATACAAATTTCAAGGCAGAGATAAATTGATCATAGAGCATTACCACAAAATGGCCTTAACCAGACTGTATCCAAAGTTGCTGAGAGAAAGTAATTAGATTGGAAATCATGATCTGGTTAAACACTTTCACTAAATAACAAACTAACAGAAAATTCGAGGTAAGGTTTCACGGAACAAGATGTTGATTGGTTTTCAAATACGATTCCAATTTAACCACGTAATTATATTAAGCATTTCACGAACAGGGTATTGATAGCGGCGCCACATTAGTTGTGTATAAGACCAGTAGAAATTATTATTTTCGAGAACATGCCTTCGATTCTATGGCATACATTTTATATGACAGATTATAAGTGCATTTAGCCTTATGATTAATTTTTGTTTTGGTGACCGCATGGCTGATATAGATTATGAAAAATTTTACTTCATTAATATTTACCCACACCTTAACCTTAGAGGTGTCATAAGATCTACCAGACATTTTCACTTTGTTGCATTTACCCACGCGGTGTGTGGTATTCATCTTTACCGAAGCGAGACAATTATTAAGTATTATCACCTTATAAACGAAATGGAGTGAATATAGCTGAGTTGCATTAATTTCAGTTCACTTGGTACAAAGGCGGCGTTCATGTGGCACTTCGACGTGAATTTGTCGAGTACATGTTGACAAATTCCAAAGCAATTCAATTGTACAAAGCTCTGGAGCAATACGAGATCCGCAGTCCGTTTCCCAGATTTCCTGACGAAACTTACTTCGCCACCTTGAATCATAATCCCGAGGTGTTCCGTGTTCCAGGTGCTTTTCTTGGACGTCATGAACGAGACGTCGCAATTTTGATGACTCGGGCCAAAGTATGGTCGTTTGATGGTCTCCCGTGTTCAACAAAATATTGGCGACGGCAAGTTTGTATTTTCGGCGTTAACGATCTTCCATTCTTGTTCAATCATCCTCACTTTTTCGCGAACAAGTTATTACCACAAGTAGAACCAATCGCGTATGACTTTTTGGAACTATGGCATACTAGCAAAATACACTATGAGATAGCATTCAATAAACTACATCCTTCATTCAATCTGACCTATTACCAGAAACACGAATTTTCTTGGAATCACTTGTAAATTGTTCGATCAATTCTACTGAATTCCTCCAATGGAATGTTCATTCATTCAAAGAATGAATCTTTCTTCCCTAGTATTTTTTTTTACGATTTCTAAATACAGAAGTAAAAGCTGTGACCATTTAAATGTTATTTTTTGGTTGGTTCACTTTCTATTACATTGTGTAGTAGAGTTAAAATCAGTGAGGATGTATTGTAATTAGTTGTAGCATATACTCGCTTGGTTATTTAAAATTAGGTTGCCGAACCGAAATATCTTTTGAAAAAAGAAATCTCCCTTGCATCAATAATGCTGCTGTGTCGTTTCATGAATTAAATCACACTGGTTACGATAACGGGTTGTCATTTAAATCAAAAGGGTGGGGTCAAAAAGCATATTTCATTTATGAGGCCGAAATGTGGACGGAATGCAAAAAAGAACATTCAATTTTTTATAGAAAATTCGGCAATCGCATGCTCATTGGTGCGGTCGGAAATATGTTTTTTCGTAGTACTATTTGTATGTGCAAGTAGATCACCGTGAGCAAATTGCATTTGTTAGATCAACATCAGCACCTAATTCATTTAATGATGCCGCATACTTACGGACGTCGTCCGTAAGTCTGAGGTGAAGAAGATATTACCTTCAGTTGGTAATTGTAGATCACACCGAGAGCGTGCAATCGATATCGTTCGCCTAACACAGTAAGCGCTGTGGGAGAGACTGTTGGGGCCAAATCAGGCTGCTTATTCATTCGAAAAGCTGTGACGCATGAAAACCTCGTGCTCTTACGACGTACATCCATGGTAAACATTGGATGAAAAAGGCCAACAGTAATATTCAACATTTATGGTGACAAAATCAAATAACCATACATCACCATAGGATATACGTATAAAAGTTAAACAAACCGTAATTTAATGTTTGCGTACATGCGCTTCCAAGGAATAGCTAAAGTGATTTTAATTGTGACACAGAGAGAGGAAATTTCGATCTAGGTGTGTGCAAGAAATAACTCCGCCAAAGACGGTCCCAAGCCTGTCTGAGAAAGGAGGAGGGTTGGGCTTAGGGCTAGAAACCCTATCCCGTAAAACCTACATTGCTACGGAAACGATGACAACAGATCCGTGGTTCGGTCATGTCTGCAGTATGGATCCCAGTTCGCATACGAAGGTAGCCATGCACTGGCATCCGCAAGGTAAACGAAAAAGGGGACGGCCCAAGGAAATTTGGCGCAGAACGTTGGAAGGCAACGACATGCCAGGATTCACGGTGCAACGCAAAGGAGCACGACCAGACCGGAACCACTGTGTGAAGGGTTGTCTTCGCTCATTGCCACCACCGGCCGGAGAGGATGACTGAACTGTGTGCAAGAAATAACCACTAAGGAATTTTAGTAAACTGGGGCCAACTTAGTATTTTGTTCCGCAAACACTTCGCATTAGTGTATACACAATTAATATTGACTTTGATATGTAACGATGACGTATGGATGGTGTCTATTGGTCCGACCCACTGAAAGCCGCAACTTTGTGGTTATTTGAACCGCCTTTTAAGTTTGAGTCTTCAGTGTCTTTGCACAGCAATGCTTCACTCTGTGTTTCAGAGTCTAACTTTAATGTGTTTATTCTGACGTCACTAGAAATATTTTTCCTGTGTAGTAGCTAAGTATGTCTTACGGAGTCTGTCATAGCTCTTGTTTGAAAAGTGAGTTTCAAAGGAGTTAGTTCATCACCTTTGTAATTTAATGACCGGGGTATCCTGATTGTACTCGTAACGTCACACTCCCGCGCTGCTATCGATTCTGCGATGTAAAGCCATTGTTTGTAGTTGTGTTGTTTTTGTTTAACAGCCTCCATCGTATTGGCAGCCTTTGGATCAACTAGAAGGATTAGACTGCGCTCGTTGGTCTTCTTGCGAACATTGAGACGTCCTTTTCTTTTACCAGGGTATTTTGACTTGGATTCGGGTATTGCAATCGGGAAACTCATGTAGCAAGTAAGAATTTGAAAGAACAGTTTCCATATCCTTCTTACTGATTAGTGTTATTTTCAGTAGACGTTCACCGAAATCTGGGGAGCTTGAGTGGCGAACCAAACGTGTGACTGCTGTAGGTTTGATAGTGTCCGAAACCAGCATTGCAATGAGGTTGGATCATTGTTCTGGGTCGTCTCTGTTTATTCAAAAACGTTTCTCGCTGTATTCATGCAAGTTGGTACAGATTACACTGATATTTTCTGCGAACATTTACACTGTGACCTTCGTATTTTAATCCGATGGTTTAAGCTGAACTGTAATGTCAGAGGAGTTTGGGTAAGACATGCCATTGACAGTCGGCTATCATAAAGAGAAGAGCGCCCTGATAGACAATCCGGTAGATTTATAACAGTTGGATGTTCACGTGGAATGATCTACGGATGTGTATATTTTGACTGGTTGGCAATACAGAAAATTTTCCGATGTTATACCTGTAAACCAGAAGTTCTGAGCTGTAACTCGAGTTTCAAATGATGACTTTTATGTTTGTATGCTGAGATCTAAGCTCAACATGCGATCATCCAGGTTGCATTGCTGGACACTTGTTGAAGCAGGCAAACCCTGGTTTGGTTATCTTAAACATTGTTTACAGACGCAGCATACGCCAGGAATGTTTTCATCATTTAGGATTGATATCGCATCTGTGGTTAATAATTTTTCGCAATTTTAAGCAGTTGCGGCACGTGACATATTTGACCTTACCACTAACCACTTTCCCACAGGCGACACATGGTTTGCGAACAGTAGATTGTTTCAAATTAATATGTTGCTCAAAAATGCTCATTTGCATGCATTTCCATCACACACACCCCACGACTGGTTTCGTGCTGTTTGCACTCATCAGGTAGGGACAGTATGATCAGGGTCCACATGCGATTGTTTCGTTTTAACGGGGCCAACCAAAAGTACAGCCAAATCGGTAAGAAATTCGATACGATCGGGGTTGGTTGATGTGGTAATGGGTAGGGTTGGCGTGAAGTGACGAGATCTAAGAATATTTTGTCAACAGATTTAGACACGAGTTGTCAGTCTTTGGGAATTTCGGTAAGAAATTGATTGTACTTTGTGTATTCTGCCAAGTAGTTCCCGGCAGTGGTAAATACAGATGGATAAATCTGACAGCCGAAACACAGAAGCGACATCAATAAACGAACGAAAAGCACAAAATCCACTATTGCTGCACACAAAGAACGACAAGTCATAGATAGGTAATTCTTGTATGAGTAGATCCGTCGTAGCAAACTTTCAGATAAATATACAGAAGTCACACGGATCGAATAAAAAGTATGAAGTTATATCCAAACGTGTCGGAGCACAAAATAATCCAACCGCTAGTCAGGTCGCCGAATGATGAACATATTTACTGACGCGAAATCCTTAATGTGAAATTGTTACATCGCATAAGCACCTGTAAACCATTATCTTTATACAGTGCTAGGTTTCTCGCAAGAGTTTATCATGGAGGCTCACCGCATCTGACAATTTACACAGAAGTTATGTTCAATGAACGCGCTGTTGTGAGTGTTGCATTAGTGGGTTTTAGTGAATTGTTGCACTTGCGAAGTTAAGTGATAAAGAATGCCTCTTATGAAAAACGGTATTGAATGTAGTGAGAGTGCTTTCTTGTTGAGTTCACGCTACTTTTTCCCACTAATGGTTACTGTTTGCATGTATTAGATGCCTACGTGTCTCAAACCAGTTTGTGAGCATTCTGTAATTACAGGCTGATGTTTTTGATATGTTTTGTCGATTGAATGTCTGAACCTCATACAGTTGTGAATTGAATCGAAGAATGAGATGCAGGTTACATAACGAGTCATCTATTTAGCATTAATATCACATTTTCCATTTTTTGGAAAATTTAACTTTATGCAAAATTACAAAATGAAAAATGGTATCGTACCGGCAGCACCAAGATATGGTTTGAACTTCACAACTAATTCGGAATTTTCTTTTGACAAGTACGAGAAAGGTTAACCGTCTAGCTCATTAGCTTGTCTTGATGATGTGCCCAACTTCATGGATACTTTGAAGGATATGAAAACCCAAAATTGAATTATTCACAGCTAGCTTTTAATAACAAAGATTGCAAAAAAGATTGTGTCGATTTTAACTTGCATGTTACCTGACATGGAGTTCACATTGGTTGGGTAACCACGAAGGATTCAGGTGACTACTTCACGAATACTCGAGTAAAAAATATATTAAACCATGAAAACAAATAAATTACAATTTTAGGAATAATATGATTGGATTGCTTCAGGAGACGACGCTAAATGAGACAACTTTAGATAAATTGAACTCTCATCTCTGGAAAGTTTACGAGAAAGTCAAAAACTATGTTTGCTTCGAAGCATTTTTTCGTCCAGCATTGGCTACTTTGAACCATAGAAGTAATATGTAGAAAGAAGAATAACACTAGAAAACTGTAAAGGTTTGACAGAACTGAATATAAATATTTATCATAATTATGTGAATTGTGAATTAAACAGTTTGTATTCAATCGTTCGTCAAACCTTCAAGTAAAAACCAATTAACTTTCTATTGAAGGTAATATTGTTGCACATAAACATGATATATATAATGCTTTATAGCTTTTATCGAGTACAAATATAGCTACCAGAGCATGAGCATCAACGTTAAATTTGGTGTAGAATTCAAAGGATATCAAGGGAAAATGTTGTACCGCATTAAATTTAACCATGTGAGTGTAATATTCTCCATGATCTGACACATTGAACAAAAACATTTTCAATGGGATTTTTAATGACGGCAAAGTAATATCCAGACAAGTGGTGTCAGATTGCAATGTGAAATGCTTGTTACAGATGGCGATTTTCAAAATATTATCTTTGAACATTTGCACCAGTACACCGGTTGTGATGAAGTAGCAATTTTGAGACATTTTACACATGGGCTTCGTTTAATTCTCATGTGCATCTGATTGTGTTCGTCAGCAAACTCCTCGTGGTTTTATTAATTTCATCCTAATTTGATACTTGAAAATGCGGTGTGCAAGAATTTAGAGTTGGATTTCTATTCCATAAATCTAATGAGGTCCGTTTTGCCCTGCTTGAACACTGAAGTAATGTTGAAAAATAAACTGAGCATGCTGTGCAACATATAACCTGGTTTTTCCAAGTTTAAATTGAAGGTCAACAGCTTGAATTAAGGATTCTGAAATCCAATTAGAGCGAACTAATGTGAAATATTCCAACCATCGCTCCACGTCAGATGTCAGAACTCATTAAATGAGTCCGTGATGTCAGGTTATTTAAAATTGGATGAATTTACTGAGAAACCTAACAATAAAATTTGCGGAACAATATTGGTATCCTCTAATATCCAGGACTTCAATCACAAGTATCATTCTTTTTTTGATAAAAAGATTATATTTTCGAAATACATTTATTTCGGAGTGTAAACACAAACGTGGGGGAAAAACTCACATAAACGAGATAAATATATCTGACGTTATGTGGACTACTCGAAAGCATAAAAATTAACATAGATTGAAACAGATGGTAGGCTCAGAGAAATCTCAACATTACAATGATTCCGATGTTACATGAATGAATGGCCACAAAACAGAGGATTGTATGTGACAGTCTTATTATTTTAAGAATTTAAGACTTTCAGTATAAACAAATCGCACGGCATCGAGCATCTCAAAGCATATAAATATACGATAGATTTTAGCGCAATTAGTGCGTTTTCCGTTCAGAAATAAAGCACTGATTCAAACATTCATTGTGGATTTTTGGCTTTGGTGTAAATTCTTATATAATAATAACTGTAAGGGGTTCGGTACAGCTCAGTTGGCTCACAGAACGGATTGCGGCCGAGTCGCCAATCGCGAATTCAGATTTCTTACGTTAATATAGAAGAGAGTCAGACAGTTTCATTAATATATACGTGGATGTTTCTTGGTATAAAGTAGGTTGATATGCAAAAGAAAATCTCTCCTCATTAATAGGTGAAAAGAACCATCAGAGCAATACAAAGACAATATGGGAATTATCCAAACTAATAAAATATAGATTGAAACCTGGAAATAAAAAAGCCAAACAGAATTAAGTACCTTGTTGAAAACCTTATTGTAGTCGAGCATGCAACCCATGTGAGAAGAAGATTCAAGTAATTCACAAACCTTTCACTTACGAATTACTTACGCACATTAGTCCTGGCACGTTGTTTTGACCATTTTAATGGTTGAGCTCAAGTACCAATGCTTGGGGTAAAAGCAAACATACCATTTGGATGGAAATCACGGAAAACCGTCATGATGTTGAGGTCTCAAACAAATTCCCTTATAGACGCTACTTCTTCGGTGAGAGGAAGCAAAGGCTTCTCATACGACCTTCCTCCAAAAATTGTCGGTAAGGAATAAATTACCCTTCAATTTCCAAAAATGCAAGGTAAGCCATTGAAGTACCAACATCCATTTAAGCAGACGATCTTATTATGGAACGATGCGAAAGAGATCTTTGCGTCTTGGTATGCGCAGACTAAATAACAGCATGTATTGTGAGGTCTTGTACAAGCGTGCATCCAAGATTCTAGGTAGGCTGCGACTAATTTTCAAAACCTTCTCGTCTGGAATATTGTCCACAATCATAAAAACCTACATAATTCCAACAATGGAACATGCATCGCAAGCTTGAACCCCCTGGTTGCAATTGGATATACAATTGCTTCACAAAATATACATCGTGCGTAGCGATGTGATTCTTACATACAAAATATCAGATACCCTTCATCGTCTTTTAAAACATTTTTATTCAAATAGCGTGGCATCACAACCTACACCAAGCCACTTAGCGAGACTACAAATTCCCCATTCCCGTATGAGCTGTCGCCGATATTTTTCTCTGCGTATCTGTTCACTTTGGAATGCCATCCCCGAAATCACTGTTACCGCTACCAGTGTCGAAATATTAATTCGAAATCGGAACAGTTATTTGTGCATAACGATTTGAAGGCACCTGCTCATTGACTCATCGTAAATCAGTCGATTAGTATGCGACATGCGGTCGCATTATTTCGAGTTGTTGATTATGAGGATATACTGTTCTTACACTTACATGTACGTAAATATATTATATTTTGTTGGAATCTCCTCGAACTCAGCTTCCTGAATAACCCACTCTCGTAGCGCTATTCGATACTATGAGCAAATTCGGATTTCTCGTGATTTTCCCATATTGGATCTCCCCGTGCAACGCTGTTCATACTCTTCACGTCTTCGAGAGGATTAACGTCATCGGAAATATGTTGTTCTTCGTTATCGTCTGGTTATACTTGCAACATAAACTACCGAAGCGTATTTCAGGATTCAATTCTGATTTTGCTCTTATTCGTGATCACCGCTTTTTTGTCGCGCTCACGATATGCATCATCGATCGCTCGACAGAACCACTGCTTGTGCACACACCACTGAACAGTGCTGCTCACAACCCTGACAAGATGACTCTGAAAAGAAATCAAAGCGCGTCAGGCTGTATGTGCACGGTTTGTCGAAGGTCTGTCACATGTTACGCTTGTTTGTCAAAAGTGCGTGCAAAATGCGACAAATCCCTGACCTGGGATTTGGTAGCGATTATTATTTGTCACGGAGTTTGTTACGTCTGCTGGACATGCACGGCTTGACCGACAGTGACATCCTCCGTGTCAAACACTGTTGAAAATGAAATTGAAACGCGTTTAAATGGACCGGAATCAGGAATTCATCAATTGACTGAACTGATAATAGACGTCATTAATGTACCTTTGATTCAAGACTCAAAGGTTACTGCCAAAGAGCTCTTGGTGCATGCGTCACACTCTAACAAACCACTGTTGGCCTAGAAGGTGTCTAAAGCAGGTAAGTTTTCGAAGGAAGCATGAAATTCACGAAAAATAGAAAATTCTGAGCAAAACTGTCTCACATCATTGAGATGTGAGAAACTCTATAAAGCACAGAAAGACTTTAAGTGTAATCTGCACCAATACTCCTGAGTCAGAATTCACGCTCCTTCAAGAAAGGCAAAAACACGAGCTTGGAAATGGTTCGGTATTTGCAATCGAATTGGTCTAGATGTTATAAACTCGGTGTCGGCAACTTGACTCGCTCGTCACCCGAATGCCCGAATCAAGACAAATCACGTTTGCTAAGGATCACTTTTGTCAACGAAATTCGTATTTGTTCCGACCACAAAGTGACTCACACCACCGTATATATGCTGACGTACCTTGGTGGGAAATACAACTAACATCAAACGGCCAGAATTAAGCAGCATCAAGGAGTATTATTCTGTCCGACGTTCCAGAAAATACAGAAGCCGCAGCGGTTTATGAAAGAAAAGAGCACGATCGTAAACAGCGGTCATTTATTGCCGAGACTATCTGCTCCCAAATTCTGTAGTCGTGGACACATACAGAATACCTTGTTCGCCGGACTATCAAGGAAATTGCTCGAATTCACTCAAGGTTTCATTTTCGTCAAGTACTATGGCGGATGCTGTCTGTTCCGAACGAAAACGTACAGAAACATATTACCAGAAAACGTTTTATTGTGCAATCCCAAAGCCGGTGCACAGGTACAATTGTAACTAACCATTGCAAATTCATCTGAGACTGACACAAAGTTGCTAGTGAAAATACCCTAACTTGTTTCAAAAAAACGACAGAGGTCCGACGTCGAAGGCTTCGGACCAATAATTACTGTTAATTTATCATTGTTACATGCTGAAAGCTCATTCAAATGTCTCCATACGAATGCCCAATTTTTGTTCAATAAGTTGGCTGAACTAACTGAGCTGTGCAAACGATACTCACCAGACTTCATCGCTGTTACTGAAACCTGGTTTAAATTTTGTATGACTGTAAGCGAACTGTTTATCCCAAACATGATACTAATACGGAACGATCGCCCACGAAAAGATGGTGGTGTGGCTCTATACTGTCACAAACGTTTTCAGTGCATGAAGATTCACGATCCCAAAC
This sequence comes from Atriophallophorus winterbourni, assembly GCA_013407085.1. Taxonomy (NCBI): domain Eukaryota; kingdom Metazoa; phylum Platyhelminthes; class Trematoda; order Plagiorchiida; family Microphallidae; genus Atriophallophorus; species Atriophallophorus winterbourni. The sequence continues at coordinate 2,879 of JACCGJ010016730.1, read as the reverse complement.
TTAAATCAAAAGATACCCAATGGTGTAGCCTCACACAAGAATCACAGGACGACTGCATCATTGGCATAACATATCGCTCACCGGCCTCGATAAATGCTTAAAACGACAGGATATTAGGATATTTCGCCGGAAAGATGCGAAGCTCTCAATTACTGGTCATGTGGGACTTCAAACGTTCTCATCTTTTTACCAGATTAGATCATCTTTTACACACACTTGATCGTAAATTCAGTGAGCTGATCTACATATTTCCAGTGCATAACCATGTGTCCGACTTTACCCACAGATGAGGATCAGAGTTGCGTCCGTTTTGAAATTTAACCTTATTTCAGAGACAACGACAGTTGGGTGTGTTAACTACATTGCCATCCTCGGTCAAAGTGATTAGTAAATTGGTGGTTGATTGATTACCACAACATTGCACCGCGCTACAGAAAGACGTCAGTCAAACATATATCAAAATTCACAATTTCTGATGAACGATGGGCAAGTGACTCACATTAAGCTTTGTAGTCGCATGAAAAATGGATCCAACAAAGGAAATCTGCTTGAGTTCAACACACAAATACCAGGGTCAATGCTTCCTGGGGACAATTTTTCTGAATTTGAAACAAAGTGAACGCTCACATCAAGCAAGACAAGCACAAATACCATCGCTTCCTATCTTCAAAAAATAAAAAGAAATAATAAATTGCTATATCGGATTGTCAATGGTCGATCGAGCATGAAATCAGAAGTGTTTCTTGGGCTTACTGAGGATGGATAAACATTCTCAGCAAAGAAAATAGCTGATGCTTGCGTTTATTTAGTCCGTTAACGAGTAGATCGACTGAAGAATTACCGCCATCGTCTCGGACGCAACAGATGACTGAGATCGAGATCAATTCAGCGATTATACAACGTCATTTGTGTCGAATGATCCCTAAGATATCCCATGGAGCGAACGGCCTCACACCAAATGCACTGAAATCCTGTGAACAGCAGCTGTGTATACCATTATGTGAATTGTTCAAGCATTCTCTAGAAAAAGGAGTAGTGCCAAGAGAGTGACTGACAGGGGTAATTTTACCAATCTACAAGGGTCGCCGACGTTAAGATCCAGCAAACTACCGTCCTGTAACCGTACTTCCTGCGATATTCAAAGTTCTAGAGCGTATAGTGACGGAAAAAATAGTTCATCACTAGTCCAAATCCGTTGGCTCCCGCTGCTGCTTGGTTCTGCTACTTTTAGTAGGGTGTTTGGCACGGTAAGCCCAACTCCATGCAGACGAAGCTCATCACAACCCCTTCCCTTTCAAGAAATGTGTAATCTCTGTCTGTTAGCATACCAGTGTCTGATAATCGCGTCTCTTGCAGGGCAGCCACGTCGACCTTCAAGCTTTTTATCTCATTGTTAATCACAGCAGATTTTCTTACGCCTCTGATATTTGAGACGTCGTCATGAAATTCTGTAAGCATGGACCGGACGTTCCATGTTCCCAATTTCAGAACTGACATTTGTTGTTTAGTAATTCGTTTCGCTGGTGTGGAAAATACCGTCTGCTTGTCTGTTGATTCTTAATCCCCATGCACCAAATAAGGATAGCAGAAATGGGCGAGACGGCAAATTATTGACTGGGGCTGGCGGTAGCCATTCAATGAGACCTTAAAATCTCTTCCCCCGTCGGAAGCACTCCCAGACGCTGTGCTCTACGCCAGTCGAGCCATAGCATTTAACCGGTAAATGCAGCTTCTTGACTCATTAAGAATTGAAGCGGAAACGAGTGTCCTCTCCATTTGCGCGTTGAGATATACGCCGGGGCAGTTCAATATTGAGAACTAGCTGTTGCTCATACATCAAGTGTTCCCTCTCCCCGGCCCCACTGGAACAAAAGGAACAGCTAAGCTGATATGTTTGGACAACGATGTCGTCGCAAAGGTTGGCGGGACGAAGTAGAATACAACTTCTTCATGGATTTACAAGCTTCACATGCCCGAAGCATGCTATTTTTGAACCGCCAGTCAGCCGCCTCCAACTTTCTCCTGTCAATAGAAGCATTTCCGCCAGATGACACAGGACCACGCGTGCAGGCCAGTAGCTGTGCTTGGTTGCCAGAAGCTATATGATACGCGTGCCTTTAGAGCAGTATTAGAATTATGAGCTTATACCCGAATCCGCTCCTGCGGGGACAACCTTGGAATCATTCAACTGGTCTACACATAACAAACCTAATTGTTGTTGCGTTTTTATTAACGAATATTTACTATGCTATGGTAATTGTGAAGCTAAGTGCTCTTTGTGACCATACATTCTTGACATACATTCTTGAATTTTGAATATTGATTATCCCACAGTTATACGACCAGCTAAACGCTATACACATTCGAGTTTGGCGATATCTTTTTTCAGATCGGGTTAACTTGTTCGAGCGTAACACCTGAGATACGGTCTCACGACCGATTTTTATAATGGTATGAAATCCACCGGTGACCTACAGAATAAAACTGATCGAAGGCAGAATAGCTTGCATCTAGCACCTCATATATCAGGTGCACATTTTTGAGCTCATTTAAATTCTATTAAAATCTAATTACCATATTTCAGCAACTTAGGCCCTTATCAATCTTCAATTTATCTGAAGCTCCAAGAACTTCGAGTATTTTAATGACTTTTAACCAGAGTTATCTCCTTCAAAGTTAACAGTTTTTTCCATGTAACAAACCCAACTTGATGATTCTTCTGACATCTCGAAAATACGTTGTTCATTCGGTAATCTGTTAAACTTAATCCAGCTTAAATAATTAACAGAGACGCTTGAGCGACGCTCCCAAGTCCTCAATGAAAATGTGCAAAAATTAACGGCTCGAGTATTGATCCTTGAATGATTCTACAACAAACT
>JACCGJ010016728.1:0-63311 GCA_013407085.1 Atriophallophorus winterbourni | reverse complement strand
TTTTCGTGAATGATATTCCGGACGCGGTAGCGATCGATTGTCTTTTATTCGCGGATGATCTGAAACTGTGGGCCTCTGTCAGTTCCTGCGATGGCCACAAGCAACTGCAACAAGCAGTTGATGACTTAGTCAGTTGGACAAATCGCTGGTCACTGCCTATCAATGAGGACAAGACGGTGGTCATGCGCATAAACTCCGATGACACTGGTGGTGAATACTTTATTGGAGGTAAGCCTATTAGAGCGGTGACGGTCGAAAAAGACTTAGGGATTCTGGTTATGGATTCCTTGAAGTCGAAGGCTGACACTTGTCGGAGAATAGGCAGCGCTACCAGGATGCTCTGGGCGATTCGGCGTTCATTTGCGTCCATTACCCCGCAAATGTTCCAGACACTTTTCTCTGCGTACATTCGTCCTCTGTTGGAATATGGGCTACCTGTTGCATTTCCTCAGTCCAAAGGCGAATGCGACTCCTTGGAGAGGGTACAAAGGAGGGGCACTAAGATGGTTTGTGGAATGCGCCAACTCGCGTACGAGGATAGGAGGAGCTTGCTGAAACTATACCCCCTCGAACTTCGAAGGGAAAGATATGACCTGCTCCTGACACGCCGTATTCTTCTTGGTCAATATGGAGACGAGTTTCTTCAGTAATTCCGATTAGTATCTGAGTCGAGGCCTCGGGGACATTACTTTAAGTTGCAGAAGCCTAGAAGGCTGAAGCTGAGTAATGCGAGCACACTAATCACGCGGGTGGTGAACACTTGGAACTCTCTACCGAAAGGGCTCCTGTCTCTACCTTCTGACCATCTATTCGCAAAAGCGTTGGATCAGCATTTGTTGAGACGGATGGACTTGATCCCCCGAGTGATATAGTGGTGTTCCTCTACTCTCATGGTTTGCCTTGTCAGCAGAAGTCACCCATGTATATTACTGTGATGAAGCTTAAACTGGATTTTATCCCTTCTGCTTTTGATTCAGAAAAAGAAGAAGCCGCATCACACTCTATTTATTCGTCAGCGAGTGTAACGCATGTACAAAAATGCATTTTATAATCAGAAATGGAGTATACAGCATATCTAATCTTTTGCATACTTAGCAGTCGTTTGTACTCTGATCTTATTTATCGATATTCCTTTTTCTTGTGAAGTTCATCGTTTTGAATGTTTCGCTAATGGAGTCCAAATATTATTATCGTTTAATGATTTTATTTACTAAAAGAAAGCACTTTAATTTTGATATTTGAACCAAGAGAAAATGTTTGCAACATAAATATTGATTTAAATTTTTGTAGTTCTAAGACTCCCGCGTGTCGTTGCGCTTATATTTTTTAGCATACATTCTACCATTTGTTACGATCTGTTGGGCTACCTCAAGTTTTACCAGATTTAACGAGCTCGAAACCCCACTTTTGAAAAAATCGTATTTAAATAACAAAACATACATTGCATCACAGAAACGTTTGTTAATAATTATAATTATAATAATAATAATTATTATTATTATTTTAATGCAATTCAAAAAGCCACTAGTAACTATAACTGCAAGGACACCAATGCCCGATGCAACTAAACTGAATTTAGATGTGAGTTAAGTTCAAGTTCAAGTTACACAGGGCTAAAGGTGGCTAAAAGCTAATCACATGCCCAAATTTCCTTTGATGGTATGCCGTTGAGCACCCGGCACTTCGATATTGAGTATACAGTTCGTACGTTTCATGCGTACTTGTTTCCGAATATCTGGGAAATAAGGTAGGGGTTCTCCTCAGCAGCACGGTGAGAGATCAACAATTCAGAAAACAATGCAATAATATCAGTAAACTGTGTATGATGTATGAAATCACTAGCCTAATCGAGGCAAAGTGTAGCGCACTCATGTACTTCACGTGGGCTAAATTGACGTCGGGTTGCCAAGGCCTAGACAAATATGAGAACGAAAATGGAACAATACGTTTTTGGTTTGTGTTTTTGTTATTTAAGTTTATTATTAGACAATGTGTGGAAATATGGTAGGTCATTAAGCGTGTAATTCTCTCTTTAAGATTAACACAATGGGGAGGTTTATTAAACCATCTGGGAGCATATTCCAGGAGTTGACCACATGGTTGCTGGTTATTAACATTCACGGAAATTGCATACCCCATAAAAATCATATTTCTTTAATTGCTTACCCAGGTTATAGAATAGATAATCTATACCGTATATATCAAGCATCTTTCAGAATCAGTATCAGTACCACAGGGCGACAGTCGACCAAATCGAAGTGAATACTCAAATACTTCCGGAGGTTAGCCTGAAATTAACCGTTATTACCAAAATTAATTAGTAATGTAGTGATCTATTTTCACTTCGTATTTTCGTTTTTCGTACATAAACGTATTGGCCTTGTCTGGTAATTCGTTATTTGGGCCTTCATTCAAATTAATGCTTGTAAAATAAACTTTTTAGTGGTTAATATAATTTCGAACCATCAGGCTTTGACTTTTTCCGTGGTTGCGACGTTTGTGTGCGTTACTTCATACGGGAATTGTGATTAATGGACATTAGGCATTGGACATTTGCTCTTTTGGTATTTTATTCCGTTCATTCCATTTTTGTTGCATTTTGTTTAACGCGACTTATTTTGGTCCATTACAGTAGTAAGCACAGGTGTTTCTAACTTTGTGTGAAATATGGCAGAGGATTCATCATCTAACGATGTGATAGGTAATGTAAAATCGATCGGAAAGACGATGGACAGCAGTCAATTTCAACAAAAACGAAAAACATAGACAAGAAATGCTTAATGGTATTTCAAAATAAATTTTACAATATTTTTCTTGTTTTTTTAGAAAAGAGGGATTGATTCCAATGGGTAATACTAGGCAAAGAGCACCGGCCACCGTTCATTTAGCCCAAGTTTGAAAGCAACACAACACAATAACGAAATCCGTATTAAACGATCAATGAGAAAAGATCATATAATCGGTATTCTCAAAACATAAACACAAATCACCGACTAAGTTCTTTAAATCTGTACGATATATCGATAAATCCACAGTAGAACGAAACGATCATGTCGTTCTAGAGTTCAAATAAGTTCTCAGCACTAAGAAAAGATGCTATAAAATATACCTCAAGACAGTCAAATAAACTTTACTATGTGACGCTTTACAAGTTATGAGTTTTGTACAACTTGATTATTCCTATCCAGATATGCATTGGTTTTCTTTTCTGCATCACTTGAAAACTATACAGAAATCAATTCAATATTCTCAAGTGGGGTGCTTAAATACGGTACGTGTTCTCAATTACTTTTAGTATTCATCTTTTTTCTCGAGCTACCGAGAGTTTATGATAAAACCACAACTGATGTATCTGTAGTAATATCGAAAATAATTTAAAATATTCTTATGACTATCACATGTTACTCGCCAAAGGAAAACCTCTATTAAGCTTTTAAATTTCGCAGCCTCAGGAAACCCGGACTATCTTTCAGGTGACATGGACATCCAAGAGCTGTCTTTGCCTTTGGATGTGAACAGAAATCGTAAGTTGCATCGTTGCATCGCGCCGGAACGGCAGTGTAAGATACCCGAACAGTGTATATCTGGCGCGCAACATTATTCTTAGGCACCAGTGTCCAAACGTTTCTAAAGATCGTTTAATTTGTGACCTCAGTGGTCATGTCTTACATCCATAAAGCAGTACAGGGCGGATGCCTGCTTGGTAAAAACGTATTTCAGTACTGTGACAGAGTTATTTCCACCTTGAGTTAAAGGTCGAATAATTAACGTACCACATTGTGACGAATGAACTTCAGTCTTCCGGATATATCCAAATAATTTCTGTAGTGTGACATTATATTGCTTCAGCACATGTTTTTCTAAGTTCAACGGACATCCCATCCTCGCATGGCGATATTCCGTTCTTCATTCGTCTCAAGATACTCGAAATCTCGTACTCTGATTTCAGTTGGCGGGCGGATCGTGTAGCAACTCTCCTTAGGTTGCATTAATCACAAGCACCACGCATCGAGCATATCATACTTGGACAAAGAGATTAATTTTGTTATGAAAGATCAAGTCTCGCATACACCGAAACGATAGTAATATTGAAAGGATACTCCATCAGCCAAGGCAAATATAATTCTTGGAGAGACATGCGTCAATGACACGAGTACTTGCTTTAAAATATCACTGAGAGCTATCGCTACTCGGTGCTGGCCAGATTCATTTTCATGCTCACACTGAAGTAGCCAGTGTGTACAATCGACTCCAAGTACCTTAATCCAGGTAGACGAAATTCATAGAGAGAAGCAACATCTACCAGTTAGTCTAGTAAATGGCGCGTCGTAATTGCTTGATTACTTACATCCAGTAGTGTTTTTACATTCCAGTATCCAACATCAATATCCATGCTTGATTATTTTCACCCTGTCGATGAGACAGCTAAGTGCGCGCCGCGTCTCAATAACGCCATAACAGATTGCCTAGAGTTATTTTGAGACATGTTAATGATGTTGCTTGATGATATACAAGTGATGTCGCCGGAACCACATGACAACTTTTTGAGTACAAATCTCGAGCCATTGAATATTAATGTTCAACCTAAAAGGCAGTAGGGCGTTGACATAGAAAGCACTGTGCGCCAGTTATCCGACTACGAGACGTCCCTCCAGATATTTCCTAAGGGGTTTCTCCCAAGGAATTTCCCCCAATAGGGTAAGCCGAGAGTCAGTGGGGATTTTAAATCAGGGTTTTGCTTCATGGCTGCAAGCATCTACCGAGCTCCGTCTACTCCGAGCAAAGTTCTTTTAAGGCTTCGGACACCCTCATATCCTTTCAGTTGGAGCAGTTACGCCGGTGTTGTGAACGCCTCTCGTGCGTGCCAGGCGCTAGACTTGTTTGTTAGAGGCTATTCGAGACGCAAAACACATAGGACCATTATATAGATAGTAAGGGTTCATTCCTTATACTATCCCCGGGAGTGATAACCTTGGTACCTATCTACTTAACTATGGATGTATAAAGCGGAACGGTTGATTAGATTAAAAATTTAAACTCAATTAGTGGCGACAATGCCGTAATTCTTTTCGAATGGATATTAGTTCACACACATAACTAACTAAAGATGTCCTGCAACGTTGGTCGCTTGGACATCGTCCAACAACAAACTAAGGCAATGCATCTAGATTGGGAACCAGGCGAATTAGAACCTGGTGTAGTAATTAGATGGAAAATTATAAGATGGTACAAACAGTGATAACGCTAGGAAAACCCCATTGATAAAGCGCATCTATTCGTCAGGATATCAGATGGCGTGACCGTAGCTGGTGGGCTTACAAATTCTCTGGAACACATAGATCTAGACTGTAGTACATGAATACGAAAAATTCAGCTGTTGCACTGCAAAGGTAAGCCAAAAGGGACTTTGAATCCAGACTTGGCGAAAAGGCAAAGATTAACTTTAAAGCTTTATATGGCTATGTTCAATAAAAACGATCTTTAAGATGACTATTAGGTACGTTAGACCTGGTTGATAGCATCACGGCTTCGACTGCACAGGAAAAGCCAATGCTTTGTGTACATTCTTCTTCAGTCTTCATGAATATGATTTAGGTAACCGTTTGAAACTAACGAGTGCGGCGGGGCTCTGTTTAGTTTAATCAGGAAATGCTCACCATAGTTCTGTACAGCTGTCACCGACGGTATGCATCCGGTTATTCTCCAACCGCTCCCGAATATATTAATCATTGCACTCAGCATATTTTGACAGCTAACTTACTCCAGGGTATTCTAGCGGTAGTATCCATACACAAAAAGTGTCTTTTTTAGGATGTACGCAACTATTGGCCAGTAAGCCTGACTAGCATTCTTTGCAATTGCTTTGAAAAATCCATTCGGCAACAGATATGTAACCATTTGGTAGACATTTCCTTACTATCTGACGCCCAGCACGGATTATGGAAAGAAAAGTCCTGCCTAACCAATCCTTTGAGCTTTCTTGATAAAGTTACATTACGGCTGGATGATGAGAGAGTAGTTGAAGTATGCTACCTTAATTTCAAAATGACATTTGACCCAATGAACCGTAAGTACCTTCTGCACAAGCTAAGAATATGTGCGTCACAGGTGAACTACATCATTGGTTTCGTAGCTTCCTAACCACCCGTACTATGTTAGAATTGTATGGCATGTGCTCATATAAATCAGTGATACTCAAATACCTAAAGGTTCGGTAGAGATAGCTTATCTCTGATGTACACAAATTCATTGATTGGAAAAATACATTGGACTAGCCACAAAACTTGGGATAATGCAGCATTCTGAATACTGATTTGGCAGCAACACAACTAGCAGTCTGCGAAGGAACTATCAGAAATGCTGCTGCTCAGCACGTGAAGGAACTCTGTATTAGTATTACAGTAGATTTTATGTGGTTTAATCAACTTGCCGAGGATTGATCAGACTGCGTTCGGCGTCATGCAGAAAACCTTCTACCTTCATCCCACTATACAAGGTAGACGTGTGGCCTAACTTGGAATACTGTGTTCACACCTGGACTCTTTATCCGAAAAATAATATCTTATGTCTCGGAAGGTTCCAGCGCCTTCCGACTAGGATGTTTGAGGTTCGGACGTGTAAAACCTATGTGGAAAGTCTAAAGGACCCCGATCTGTTCTAACTAAAAAAACGGCGTCTGCGAGGCGACTTAATAAAAACATTTAAGATGCTAGAGGGTGTCACGGGTGATAATATTACTGAGTTACTGAATGTTGACCATGAAACTGCTACACGAGTCTATTTAATGAAACGCCTTTAGAATAGATAAGTGTTAATAGTATTTAAGCAATTTCACATCAACCATGATGTCAACCACTGGAATATGCTCCCAGATGGTTCAATAAACCTTTCTAACGTGTTAAGCTTCATGAATTAGACGCTGAATGGCCTAGCCTATTTCCAAACATTTTATAATACCAAAAATATGTATTTGTACTAAAAAACTCATTTGCATGCATCTCCGTCACACACGCACACCCCAAGACTGGTTTCGTGCTGTTTGCACTCATAAAGTAGGACCAATAGGATCAGGATCCACATTCGCTTGAAACAGTGATAAAATAGTAAACAAGTTTAGCTTGTATGCCACTGTTGGGTAAGGTTGGTACGACTAACCTGTTCAATCACTCTTATAGACTGGGTTTAAACCCATGACCACGAATAAGAAAGCCCATTTGCATGCATCTCCATTACACACACACCACGACCAGTTTCGTGCTGTTTGCACTGATCAGGTAGGGGCAGTAGGATCAGCATCCGCATACGCTTGAAACAGTGGAACAATTGTGAACAAATATTGTTCCAATATCTTTCTCATATCGGTCTAGGCGTGGGCAACCTGACAGCATCTTAGCACACATGCAGTTCATGACAGTGCTGCACTTTGCCCGGATCAGGCTAGTAATTTCATACATCGTTCGCGCCTATTATTGCATTGTTTTCTCTCAACTTGCTGGTGAAGAGAACCCTTACATTACTTTCCGGATATCCTGAAACAAGAATGTTCGAACCGTACAAACTGTATACTCAATATCGAAGTGCCGGGTTTACTCTCTCATACCGTTGAAGGAAATTTGTGCGGGTGACTGACTTTGAGCCACTTTCAGCCCTGTGTCTTTTGAACTTGAAATTGGCGCGTCATTCGAAAAGCATTTTTGATATCAAGTCCATCCTTAAAATTTATTAACTGCTATTCTCCAAACTTTTTGCTTGCAATATTACATATTTTATTGCTGATATCATGTACACTGATCAATCCGTAAGTATGCATCTAAAACTCAACTAATTTCATTCAACGGGAGAATACATTGTTGAGCTGAATTGCTTCTTATCAGATGTCAGAACGTTTGTGAGAATAATTTTAGCCAATCAAATAACCAAACAATCAGATGTCAGAACGTTTGTGACAATATCGTTATTCCTTCTTATGCTATCATCAAGAAGAAGAAGAAGGAATTTTCTGAACAATTTGGCCCGCAGCTTCAAAAGTTTGAAAAAAGCTTAATGATTCTTAAGCTTTTAGGGAGTTTCAGGCCTATCGAAGTTTACACATTTATGACATCACCAAACTTACTATATTCTAGGTGGCAAGATCCTCACTGTCACAAAGCAAGAAAAGGATCTCGAAGTGATCGTGCAATTTGACTTGGGCTGTTCTGCTCAGTGTAAAAGTGCTTCAACCGTAGCTAATAGAAACTTTGGGCTCTTGAAGCGGGCATTCGGAACCATTGATTCACGTCTCTTCCCGTTTCTTCTTCAGGCTATATGCTATTTCTGTCTGGAAACCATGGTTGAAGCGTGACCACCACGCGTTGGAACAAGCACAGAGACGTTTTACCAAGCTTGTCAAGGGGCTTGGCCTCGCCAGCTACCATGAACGTCTAACAACTCTGAGATTGTTTCCAACGGATTCCCGTCAACTCGGAGGCGATCTGATCCTTACATATCGGATATTGAAAATCACCCATGTAGGCGAATGCTAGAATTGGCACTGCTCTCTGGAAATCGTGGTCATCCCCTCAAGCTAGCGCATCGGTACAGTAGGCTGGACTGCCGGAGACAATTCTTCGCCATTCGGATTACTCGTGCTTGGAATGCCCTGCCCCATTCTGTCTTTTCTGCCCCATCTCCCACTATTTTTAAAGAACGCATTGACATTCATTTCTATAACGCATTGCACAATGTTTAATCATACTTTTTGTTATTATGCTCTCTGTGATACTGCACCATTTTCTCTCTCCACAGCGTTTACTTCCCAATCAATGTTAATTACGTTTTTCCTCTCTGGACTGTGGACATTTTTCCCGACCCAATGTGTTAACTATCCCGTCTATGTATGTATGAAATCACAAGCCTGATCCAGGCAAAGTGCCGCTCTGTCATAAAATGCATGCGGGCTAAAATACTTCGGTTGCCCAGGCCTAGGCAAACATGACAACAAAAATAGCATTTAGTAGGCTTGGTCATACTTCCCATGCTGTGATTTTGTGAAACATCTTCAATTAATTGCACGGATGTACAATCGTGCAGTATTTCTATGCTGTGAGGCTAACGTGCTAAATTGATTGTCCACCGGTAGTGAGCTGCATGCTGAAACACGCTATTTATTCTCACTACCATTTCTATTTCTTTTGTCATGTCTGTCTAGGCCTGGACAACCTGACAGTATCTCAGCACACTTGTACACTCTGACTGTGCAGCACTTTGTCTGGATCAGGCTTTTGATTTCATACCATAACATAATGGGCGGAATACTTAAAGACGCGTTTTGACTGGCCTTTTTCACCCACTTATTTTGAGGTTGAAGAACACTGTACCTCAATATCGGTTTCTTTCGAGGCTCCCACTTAATGGGTTATCTATAATGGCCTTCGGAGCCTTAAGCGCCGCAAATCATCATTACTGAATACTCTGGTGCTCTTGTAGCACTGTGATGCTTGTGGAAATATCCGATCTGACTTTTACTTTCAATGGCTCTTTTATCAGTTAAGTGCCAAGCTGAAAAAACAGATCCGTGAATAACAGACTGGGCTTCATAACAGTCTAAGGTGTATCGATCAAATTTTCACGTTTTGTCCGTTAATCAAGTTGACGACCATGTCAACAAAGTATTTTTAATTTTATCTGTAGCATCTTTATGCATTTGTGATCACACTTACTCCATATGCTTTAATAATTAATTCAAAGCCGCAGTCTGATTTCTGATAAATCAGAAACGGCCATTGGATCTTTATTTCCTATTTAAATCTCGTAAACTCGCCTGTATTGCAAATGCGAATTCCCTATTTGCATTTATGAATTTAGAGGCTTGATATCAGGAAAAGTGCCCTACAGCCTCATAGACTGGACGCGGACTGAGTTAGTTTCAAGCTTAATAGTTCAATAGTTTATTGCGGTATAAGAAGCTAAGAGCTTGTACAAACCGCAGGATAGATTGAGCGGTGGGTCGAAAAAGAAAAGAGAGAAATGTTTGAGATTCCAAGGCCTTATAGCGGGCACCATCAATGGATTTTTGTGGAATTTGGACAAGTAGGGTGTCAACCCAGGACGCAGCTACCCACCACATCCTCCAGAACAAGGTCAGTTGAAACTGCGTGTGTACGGACTTCCGATGCTGGGATCTGGAAGAGCAACGAAACTTGCAAAGATTTAGCGGGGGTGTGACGAAAATGCAAATGGCACAGAAAGAGAACTTACCGTTGCCACGAGCTAGTGAGTTTCTGAAAAAAGCTGCCCATGCTTAGATAAAATACGCGGAAGCGATGACAGTGATAAGGATTCAGAGTGCTCTTAATTGCTGGCAATCAATTTGGTGCGGTTTTATTTGCGCTGAATGGAAGTGCCGTACTAATCACACATCGTAGCAATAATTTATGATGCTCAATGTTTGATGCGGTTTCAGAGCTAAGCCTTTAGATGATGATGATAATTCACAGCTGTACCTTTTTACGATTTTTTTGACCTAAGCTCTCACGGTATGGGTGAAGATAATTGTATTCATCTTTTTCTTGTGAATTAGATTTCACGAAGTATCAACTCAATGGTTCTACCTGCTTGCTTGATTTTCGACTGTGTATTCCGTTATACTACCTCGATGTCTACTTTTCTTTTCCAGATCTCAGATGAATCCAACAGAGTTAGAGTTTTTGGCTGGTGATGAACTGGTACAAATAGTACCTCGTTTCAGGATGGATGCGATAAACCTCGTGTTCTATTCGGTATGCTTTGTTGTACATGCTGTTTACTGTCAGTAAGGACTTATACGTGGATGGCAAAGTATATTATGACCTGATGTTGCCTGTTATCAAAATTAAGGATTCGTTTCAGAATATATTGCCTCTGAATTTTCAGTTATATTTTTAATGTTTTCATATTCGCACTATTCATGTCAAATTACGTGAACATGATGCTACAGCATACAGCTCTTTTATTTGTGTATCACGTTATACATGTGTTCGTTGGTGATGCATTGCCAGTTTAAACTCCTTTTACATTGCCGCCTCCTAATTCCGAGTTTCATGCTGACGCCACCCAAAATGATCTTGATAATCCGGTTTTGTGAATAAGTTTGGTTGTGCCAACCTTAAATAAGGGTGTAATCGTGTAGTACCGTTGTACTGCTCGGATAACACCGTGCTATACTAATCTGCTGCCGGTACTGAGCTGTATACGGAAAGAGGCCGGAGTTTCACTGTCATTTTCCTTTTCATATATTTGTCTAGACATGGGCAATCTAACAGTATATTAGACTGTGCTGTATTTAGCCTGGATCCAGGCTTGTGCTCTTGTACACACGTACATTCTGCTCAGTGTTGCTTGACACTTCGGCTCCAGATCGGTGTATCGTGGTGATGATGATGTTGTACAAAACACATCATAATGTGAAATAGGAAAATGCTGTTCTATATTTAAGTGTGACTTAAATGATTATGGATCCACGTGTTTTATTTGTCATACAACATTCATTAAAAATTCACATCTAAAACAATTCAGATCCCATGCATGTTTTAGTCGTAGGTTTTCATGATTTCTTTTCTATTAGGTGGGACCTTTTCATCCAAACGTGGCAGTGACGGTTCCCCTATGGGTCGCACTTTTTCTTCGAAAACAGCGCAAATGCCGCATCATTCCCCCGGATTTTCTTACGGTTGAACGACTCATTCAACATAAGGAAGCAGAAGAGGATGAAGGTTCATTATGTGCCGCTCCGCCTCATGGATTTTACATGGAAATAGCAACTTTGCTGCTGGATAATGCCCCAGAAGATATATTAAAGTATGTTTGAGGCCAGCTTCAACACACTCTCTAAAGGCATTATTTCCATTACATTTTTTATTCTGAACTCGGTATCTACATTGCACAAGGTTACTTTTCTACGCCAAGTTTCATCTAGCTGATCAGCCGCCTTCTTGGATTTATCTAAGGCTATTATCTACTTCTGCCCTTACTTCTGGACGTTACTTAGTACCTCTTAAAACATCGAAATGTTTCATAAGAAAACTTTGCACATTAATGTGATTTTCTTCGTTAGGTATCGAAAAAAGAGAACTGATATTCTGAAATGGCTTGGAAAAAATGAGATGCAAACATTCCAAAACCGGTGGTGTATGTGTTGATGCAGCCTGCAACTACAAATATTTTGTTTGAATGAGCTATCATTATTGTGGGCATTGTTCTGTATAATGACTTACATAGTGAGATTTCACATTTCTGACGGGTTAAAATGTAAAGAAAGACCTGTCTCAGGCATCTTTATTCCGGAGTCTTGTACTCGCTTCGGCGTTACAAATACTAAAAACAAAACCTCATTTGTTGCACGGATGTGCAATCGCGGAGCACTTCCGTGCTACGCAGCTAACGCCGTGCTAAATTGAGTTGCCACCGGTAGTGAGCTGCATGTGAGTACACGCTGGAGTGTCACTGCTATTGCTATTTTCCTTCCCCTTAACTGTCTAGGCCTGGGCAACCTGACAGTATCTTAGCCCGCGTGCATTCTCTGACTGTGCGGCACTTTGTCTGGGTCAGGATTACGATTTCATACATACATACATCTTAATATAGACGCCAAACTGCACCTGGACGAACAAGCGAAGTCATTTTCCTCTGACATTTCGTGTACATCACAAGCAACTTTGATTATATGCAAACCCACCTGACCATGTAGTTCTTACCTACGGTATTACCGGGTGCCAAATTGTATTCCGAATTAAGCTGCACTGAACGCTTTGTCCTAACCACTTTACGGTCGACGCCATGGCTCGTATACCACTAGGGTGAAATCCATGAAAAGAAACAGAGTGTGAACTTGTAAGCCACTGTTAAATATGGCTGTCACGACAAACTTGTTCAACCACATGTGCCCACACCCACGGGCTTAAAGAAAATTCGACATTTCCATGTATTTCCATTGCGCACGATCCATGACCGGTTTCCTGTGTTGGTACCTATCAGATAAGATCAGTACAATCATGGTCCGCTTGCCTTGAAAACATAGAGAAATGGTAAATAAAGTGTGAAATTCTAGGTCACTGTTCAGTTATGCCGACACAACCAACCTGTTAGATCACATGTCCACACATGTAGGTGGGTTAGCTCCACGGGCTTGAACAAAAATCGGCATTTGCATCGCACACACTGGACGCCCAGTTTCCTGCTGTTTACACTCATCACGTAGAGACAATACGATCAAGGCTGTGGAATTACCCCATCTACACGTGCGTGTGTACACCTGATTGAACACATTGGTCGTGCCAACCTTATTTAACAGGGGCTTACAAGTTTACACTTTATTTACCATTACTCTACTGTTTTATGTCTTTTATCGTTTCTATTATCGTCACCTTAACGCCCGTGTTCTGATTTCGTTGCCGCTCGGATATCGATTCATTGCGACAATATATTTTAATATTTTCAGCCCAGAGTCTCTCCGCACACTAACCAGAGATCTTTGGGATGCGCGGTTCGGGAAGTTGATTTCTTCCATCAACGCGTTCCTTGTTAGTGGATCCTTCACTGCTACTGTAAGCCGAATAACTTTCATGGAGTTGGCCACATTACGCGGTTTCCTCTCGAAGGCGATGGATCAACTTTTTATTTTACGCCGCTCCTCGTCCCAATCAAATACCACCCTTCTGGGACAATCGTTTTCCCATCAATCTAACGCGTAAACGCAGCATTGAATGCAATACATCGGTATATATTTCGTATATTAAAATTACGTCACGTCTCGGTTGTATATTATTACGCTTCCCTGCGTTACTTTTCGATTTTTTTGCGCTTTGTAAATACAACTATTATTTTGGATTGAAATGTGACTCTGGGATTTCCTTTCACTCAGCACCTACATTCAATTTTTATGTTCGTGCTGCTCATTTAAATAATCATGAAGTGGTAAACAATGTTTGACTTCGAATCCACTCTTACATCAAGTTCGTAAAACGAACCACGGTGTTCAAAGACAGAATCAGCGAGTAGTTCTCGGTTAAGCCTTCGAGACGCGTAGAAACGAGCAATGTATTTGTTTTCCAACATCCTCCTATTTAATTCTACAACCGTTTTCCGCCTGTTTGCCGTCATCACATGAGGATAACAAGATTTGGTACATCCATTTTCTTTTTCATATCTGTCTAAGCCTGGGCAACCAGACAGTATCTTAGCCTACGAGCAGTCTATGATTTTGCGACACTGTGTCTGGAACAGGCTTGTGTTTGCATACATACATATCTCCAACCATCAAACAGTGGTAAACGGTTTTGATTTTGAAGCTACTGGTTCACACGTCGTACCACGGTGTCAAAATGATTCCTACTCAATCGCCGAAACCCGTAGAAACGTCCAATGCTTCATGTCGCTGATATCCTCAGCACTTACTCTACACTACCATTGTCGAGCTGTTGGTCCACATCAGGTGGAGATAGAAAACTTTGAAACTGGTATGTACGGCGGATGAGTGACACTATACAGAAGTGGTTCGCTATATTTTGTGAAGGTTTCGTACTACGAGCTCTGGCATTCAAAATCATGCGCTGAAACATGTAGAAAATATCAGTTTAATGTTTTTTCTCGCGTTCTCGTCTAACCTTCAGCAATCATTTCTTTGGCGGAAGGTTTAGCCCCATCAAAATGATAATGGCGAATGGCTATTCAGCTTGTGGTCGGAACACGTTTGTTCTTATCAGCCCTAGTTCTCATTTAATTAAATTGAATGTATTTCTCATCAATCTCTACAATACAAGCGTAAGTCAATAGAAATGAATCTGATCAATTATGAAACAAACAAATCAATGACACGCGTTATTTAAAATTGTTAAGTCGTTGTAGCTGTTGGCCAAAACATTGAAAGATCACGAACTCATCGTTTTTGAGGCGTAAGTTTGGTGTAAAGATTTTGATTGCAATCGCCTCAGCTGTTTGCAAGTCGTCTCAGCCAAGTCTTCGTGACACATTGCAAGGAAGCGTGCAAACAACGGAGAACGCCTTTAGCTTTGCTCAGTTGCCCGTGTCAATCAGATTAGATAAAATCGAACTAATCACTTTTTAGAACGTCCTTTGCTCAACCAACTTTGGTGATGCTCACGCATTCGCTTTGCCAGTTTTTGCGTCGTACGGCCTATGTATCCTGCTCCACAAGAGCAGGTGAATTGATAACTACACATTATCTTGCCTTAAGCGGTAGCTAGTCTTTAAACGACTGTCTCATCAGAGCCCCTGGTTCTATTGTCTTCCGAATATACATAAGGTAGGTGTCCCCTCGAGGCCCATTGTAGATCCAATTGGATTCCCAGCACGAATTTGCTAAGCATCTTGCCCAGCTTTTGAAACCACCGGTTGGTAACAAGAAATCTTTTGAGAACTCGTTTGATTTTGTTTGTCGCTTAAATACCGTAACGATTGGGAAGGATGAGGTGAGAGTTGACTTTGACGTAAGCTCTTTGTTCACGAATGTTGACACTACAATCGCTTTAGAATTAGCGAGGAAATCACTCAACTCCGATATGACCTTGAAGGATCGTACGAACGTGTATGTACAACAAATCATCATCAGTGTAGCAGTTTGTCTAAATATGAACCACTTCTTATTTAATGGACAGCTATACAAGCAAAACGATGGTTTGGCGATGGGCTCAACTATTTCCCTAGTGCTGGCAAATATGTACAACGAAGCTTTAAAACCAAAGATATGGGGGCGCTATGTCGACGATACATTCGTCATCATAAAACGCAACAGACTAGAAACTTCATAATTATATCAATAATTTGGATCCGAAAATCAAGGTCCCAAAAGAAACCGAGTCTACGGAAGGGACACTTCCGTATTTGGACTATCTCGCGCAAAAAGACGACGGTATATCGTAAGCATATCGACACAAATGCGATTTTGAGATACGCATCTAATCCTAAAAGGGTATTTCAGTCCGTAGCGAAATCGCTTTTCTACAAGGTTGACCACCTCTGTAACGATGATCCTGATAAGAAACGAGCTCACCAAGAAGTCAGTCGTCGACTTGCAGTTTATGGTTACCCCAAGAGGTTAATTTAGCGCCAATTAACGCGAGTTAAACATCCGCAACCAAAAACAGAAAAAGTTTGGCGAGCTACGTATCTCTACCGTATGTCTTGAATAACGCAAGTAAAGTAAAATGGGTAGAACGCTCCGCTCCGTATGAATGCATCTCAAAGATAAGACTCCTTTAGGTTGTGGACCAACTGCATCTACAAATTCAAATGCAATGGCTGCACGGGTGTTTACACTGGGCAAACATCTAGAGAACCTTGTACTAAGGTAAACGAACATAGGAAACGAGTAGGATAGCAACCCTGCAATCCCACTGAATATCAATCATTGATTCGGGATTCTGCCCTAGCTGAACACTTGCCAGACACGAGTCACAGCGTAGATCTTGATAACGTAGAAGTGATAAGACGGGATGTGAAATGTTATAGGGAAAGATTTCACGCACATGCAGTTGAGATAGCAAAGGCTGGGGTGAATGCGTTGAACAAGGTGGATATCTCAACAACCTGGTGTTCGGTTCTGCAGCGGATAAGCATTAACGTGCGTAACCCCTAATGCGCACATGGATTACGTAAGCGGTGGGTCAGCGGACGCTGTTCGCACCTGCACACAAAATAAACAATTTAGGGATCAATACAACATTTAGGGAATGTGATCAATTGTCTTGATCTTGCCTGTCTATCTTAGGGAACTCAGGATTGGTCAATAAAATTGAAATTTAAATCTCTAACCGATTCATTGCAAATTTTCTTTTCATGATTATGGACTCCCGATCGGTCTCAAATATTTTCAAATACCTTGCATACTTTAAACTATTTATTGAAGCTTACGTGCCAAGAAGTCGCTAGAGGCGTCATCTTCAAATTGAAGCGGAAGATAAGGTTATCTTCTGTACTGTTGGCGCGGATATTCTTCATGACATTGGGCTCATGTCGCTCAATGAAGCACGATGAGTAGCCATTTCTGCTTAGAAAACTGCGTATCATTGCAATTTCTTCAGCAAATTCACTTCGCTCGTGAATATCATTAGAACGGCGTTCATGAAATGCGCGGAATACTGCCCGGAACAAGAAGTTGGCTTCTGGTAAACACGCCTACTTAAAAATCTATCTCGTCGATATCAAACAAACGGGGAATAAATTTCACATTATGTTACATATACTGGTTCATTATAAGTGGATGACAGGCCTATGTACGGACCTTTAGGTTCGGTATAGAGATTATAATGGCTATCGCTTCGACTGTCGTCAGGATGCTCCAGCCAAGTCTTGGCGACAACTTATTGGAAACCGTGCAAACGACGGAGAACGCATCCTTAAATTGCACGTGGTCAATCGTGCCAACCAGCTTGTTGATATTTATATTCAAAACCAAACCGAAGGCAACGCACGAAACAGTGTCCCAAATGTTATGTTATATTACAAGAAATTGAGCATGTCCAATAAAACAACGAATTAGTTTCTAGATTTTTTATTGAGAATGTTTTGGACAATATCAAAATGCACCAAATTCAGAAGTTAATGTAATCACACCAGAGGTAAACGTTAGTCTCAGCTCATTTTTCAGAAAAATCGGCGGGATCGCGATCGAAAAATCTTTTGAAGGTAAAATTCGGAAATGGTATTTGTGTGCTGTTGGTATTAAAACTGAAATCGTCGTTGCTCAAACGAGTTTTCTCTTCTTCCACCGGATCAAAGTTTGAAGTATCCAGTTCATCTCGAAGCTGCAAGGTTTGGGTAGGTAAATCACTAGACGATGAATAACATTTAGCTTCAGCGTTCACGAACACCTACATCAGATTTGTGTGCAAACATATGTATCAGAGGATAAATTATTCGGTGGCAAGGCATTAGTAAAATTGGACGGACAAGATGTGCATCAAGTACTTGAGTAGGTTAGAGAAACTTTGTAGATTCATGCTTAATTCAACTTGAACCATTAAACAATCATAAAACATTGGTAAAATTATTATGGAGAACCTCCTGTTGAACACTTCTCGTTCGAAATTCCGCGTTCCTAGGAAGCACACAACTGACCGTGAAGACGAAAATGAAGGTAGATATTCAAGTTGCGCTTGTAATAAGGCTGGTACGACCAAACTGTTCAATCACATTAGACCCCAGTCATGTAGACTGGGCTTTGAACCTATGACCATGAATAAAAATGCTCATTTACATGCATTTGTGGGTTGTGTGTGTGATAGAGATGCATTCAAATGAGTATTTTTATTGAAGGTAGATATTGTTTGCACACAGTATGCCTTACTGCAAGACAGCAAAACGTGTAACACACAAGCAATGTATGAACAAAAGCTGAACGCGTTTGATTTATGATTCATCACTCCTGTCTTGAACCTGGCGTGGATTGTAAACGGTTGAAGTGCCAGGTGAAGTTGATATGAACAACATGTTCACATTACCTAGACGGCGTCGCATACGATGGCAAGGATAGGCTGATCGTGCGCCATGAAATTTACCTAAGGATAATGAAAAGTTGGCATTGGAATAAAAAGATCAGCGTTACTTAGGAAACAACATATAAACTTTATCGATATGGAGACCAGACCGAAAAAGTAGCTCTTGACAGATCGCGCAGGAGACAGGATGTTTCGCTGCTCATAAAAACCTCCGCTCAATCGACCGGGAACAGGATAACCAAAACTGGGTTAATAGACCAATCGATCTCTCTTTTATCTATCTTTATTACAAATGACTTTTTGCATGTACTAAACTGTCTATACCACTGTAAAATGGCAAACATCTAGGACTTTGAAAGAGGCCAAATCGTTGGTCCACGTAGGAAAGGCATTAGTATAACAGAAACCACTCGAATGGATTTCAATCACGTTTGTGCAAAATTCTATGCCTGTCTTTATTGAACAAGGAAAACGTCCTCAGCAAAATACCGGTCTGACCGAAAGTCGCAGTTGACTGGGGGGTCGTAATCGAATTGCTAGTGAGAATAACATGAACAAGGCTACCAAAATCACCCCAGATCTCAATGTTTGATGTATAAACACACAAGCCTGATCCAGGCAAAGTGCTACACAGTCAGATACTATACATGGGATAAGATACTGTCAGCTTGCCCAAGAGAAAACAAGAACAATGCAGTAAGATTTTAGCATGTTTCCGCACGCAGCTCAATGCCTTTAGCAAATCAATTCCATGTAGAGCTATCTTACATTCGATCGACGCGCGTAGGATGGAGTGCTACGTGACTCATCAAGCCGACTAATCCACTGGTAGAGTCTTACACACAAAGGTATTCAGTAGACCCATTTCATGCTTGGAAATAAGGTGTAATGAAGAAACCGAAAAAACAAGCATTTCATGAAAGTATGGGTCATAAATTCAAGTCCCCGTTTATGGTGAGCCGCAACAAAACACGGTTCTTTTTGTATTGCTTGCTAGATACATCGAACGCGCAGCGAGAAAGTAGTACTGCACACATAAATCAGCACAAATGAAACAGCTTATAGTAATTATTGGAAAATCAATTTTGAACGAATCTGTTGAGGTCAATAGAAGAGAAAAACGATAATGGACTATTTTAAAGCCAAAGGAAACCAAACGTTTTTCTCACAAAATGATGAATATAAACAGGACAGCATGTGAAACAACAAGGTTTGAGTGATGAACTTACCGTCGGTATGTAAGGGGCCGTTTGAAACGGTAGTGTTTCCCAGTTAATCGAATTGAAAAAGCTGTGCGCTTTTATAACCAC
Organism: Atriophallophorus winterbourni; assembly: GCA_013407085.1. Taxonomy (NCBI): domain Eukaryota; kingdom Metazoa; phylum Platyhelminthes; class Trematoda; order Plagiorchiida; family Microphallidae; genus Atriophallophorus; species Atriophallophorus winterbourni. The sequence goes on along the minus strand of JACCGJ010016728.1, from coordinate 43,531 downwards.
TGGATCGGCCAATCTATCCGCGGGGTCGCATAGTAGTTGCGCAATCAGGGCGCTGGCCTCCGGTTTCAGCCGCGGCTCTCCAGGTAAATGAAGGTATTTCCGCCATTGAATGACCCGTATTTGTGTGTCGGTCGCGTTTTGAGCGAGGAACGGAGGTTGACCAACCAACATTTCATATAGGATGACACCGACAGACCACCAATCGCAGGATTGTCCGTATTCTGGAACGAATATGAGGCGTCGATTAGAAGAAAGAACGTTGAGAATCGACAAACAAATTCAACTTTAACATTGATGTTACAGTACGTGAAGCATAGATGACGGAGCTGATGGTAAAAATGTATCGCGGGCAGACTTCCTGTCTAGGTATGCTCATTTCTATCTAAAAGAAATACTGCATTTCCATAATTTCTCGTCAACAACTCCTAAATTCAATATAGAAACATCATTCTGCTGTCATATTAGCAATCAAGAAAGGATGGCATCAGGATGTCCAGATGAAATATTTAAGATTAACTCAAGCTCGATAAGAAATTTCTGTCCTAACAGATGGTGTCATTTCTGCAGTGAGCCTATTTTGAAATTAACACTATTGTGAAAAAACATTTGCAATGCAACGAGGCGATGCTTTAGTCGTGAAGTGATACCTCAAACATTACTAACCTGCAATGAATCACAGTTTTGTTCGAATGAAATGAAAACTTGCTTTAAGATTCAAGATTTATGGTTGTAAAAGCAATTAACTCTACAAAAAACACAAAATCGAAGTATAGGTACAAATCTCTCTCTCTATATATATGCATGTATTAATAGTTGGGAGCAAAATTAGGCTGAGCTCTCATGTAGTCATCAAGTTTGGATAGACAGTATTGGAAAACAACATTCAGGAACTGTCCTTTTCAGGTCTTCCCATCACATAAATTATAAGCTAACACCGATTAAACCTGATTGGCATATTGTTATCGGAGAGTTCGTTCTTTATATTTTGCGACTACTCATCAGTACCAAATCCTTCACAATATTCACAAAGTTTATCACAACGGAGGCACTGGACTCGAGTTTCACTCTTATTTGAGCTTATCAGTAGTGTATATCCTGTCTCAAGTTGTATTCAAACCAAGTATAATTACCATTATAGTCACAACCTTTACGACCAGAGCTACTGTCCACCGTTTGACATATATAGGGCTTTTATTAGCAAAGAGCTGTGCAAGTGATGTGATTCCTCCCACTGGTCAGGGCGCTAGGACGGCCATTGTGCGTATCTATTCACCAGCTCTACTTTAGCCTCGAATAATCGTTATTTTATAATTTCTCATCACAACATTGGGACGTATTGGGGAGGTGATAATTTCCGGTTGCAGTAACCACAGGTCACGGAGGTAATTCTACCAATGGACATGATGCAAAGACTGTAGCAAATATTTTTTAAAAGAATGTCGGTATCAACTGTACATCTGAAAATAGCGTCGAGTTCGGCGAGTACGGCGGCTGTGGTGTGGAGCCCTGAACCGGTCACCTGAAAACCGGACGCAAAACCATCATGGCGTCGTTAGAATAAAATGCAAATGAAAAACTCACCTTGTCTCCTGAGTATTTCCGGTGCAATATAGTTAGGTGTACCGACCAGTGAATGGGCACACTGGCGATTGGAATTACTGAAAAGATGCCGGGGATGTAACTTCTGTCGGTGTGGGATGCCTGCTGCTTGGAGGTTTTTCGAGTCTCTTTGTTTCAGCACGCGCCCCCATTTCTCAATCGGATGATCACGAGCATCAGCTACTGCGGTCTTGTCGGATTGTCCAAATCTTTTCATATTTGCGGCACAACCACCTTGTTTTTTCACTCGATTCGGAAGCTCCGGTGATTCGGACAGGCTCAAATCCATCTCCCAGTATTTGGAATTGTGAGTCCATCGAAAACCGGTGCATAGCCCAAAATCAGTCAGCTTTATGTGACCTTCGCGTGATATGAGAATATTGTCTGGCTTTATGTCCCTGAGAACATAGAGCGTAATGAAAATGGGTCACAGCATTCATGAGGAATTGTGAAAGCAGAGCATGAATGTGGGGATCTAAGTAATAAGAAAGTCAAATTCATAAGCAGAGAAGGCAATTCATCGACGTTTACCTGTCATACAACCATGACGAATGATACTAGATGGATTGGGAAGGGTAAGACATAAGTAAGCAGCTACGGAATCTCTAGTAAAGACAATCACAATTCGACGAGGTGACTACTTTATGTATGAAACATGCACTAAACCAAGATTTGTGAACGAGCAGAGCGACATACGAAGGATCGCTTCTTTCGGGTTTTACCGACATGAATCTTAATTAACTTTCCTTCGCTACTTTTCTTGACAAGATTAATAAAACACTCTAAGATGACAACACAAAACAGTCATTTAAAAAGATTTTAATCCATAACTTCCGGGGTGATCACCACTGCGAGCTCCAATCGCACGGAGCACGACAAATTAATAATTAACTCGAATAATTAAACATAGTTGGGCAGCAAACGGAAACTGGAAGAGAAAAGACGAAGCCATAAAAATAACTGATATCGAGAAATGGAAAAAATATTAAAAGAATAATCAACGCCTCCAGGTTGTCAGAAGACGCTGAAGTGACCGGTAGCTGCGCCCATAAATATAGACATAATTACGAGGAGACAGTTTTTTCACAACAATGAAGAAACGAGATGCGAGAACAGAGTAGTGTAATTGTTGTTGTTGTTGGCCTCCTTCGGTGGATGCCGACAATGGATGTACATCACAGTCGCATGAATTTTTCTGTTCTACAGCTTTTGGAATGACTGAACAGTCCGATTCGGGAGGAACAATCTCTCCCTCAGCGCTGGCAACTATTGTCAGAACTCGGTTGTATTGAGATGATAGACGCTTATTTGACCAAGCCACCGCATGCGGCGCTGTCGCATTACTCATTTTTCCACCTAAAACTACACTTGAGCTTCGAATATTTTTAAGGCTCTGGTTCTCGATTCTGATTGACCCTTTCTGTCTCTGAAAAAATTAATATTAAAGAGCTGCAGATTAATCGGCCTTTTGTTCAGAGATGATGATTTGCGTGAAAGGTGGCATTGTTTTTAATACGTGTAGTGTTGGGTCTAGTTGGTCAACAGTGACGAAAAGTGCATAAAGATTTTTTATGTTAGCGAATTCGGATAATTATCAATTGAGTTACGTTTTGGTCAATATAACGATGTTACAATGTGTGGTATAACTGATTTGATATTGAAAAAAGCACAGTTGCCCATGTCGAAACTCAACAAAAAGTTCCCTACAATGAGTGAGTGCACTGAGAAAAGCAAGGAGCATAGAGCGAAAACGAAGTTACTGTGATGCAATGTACGTATATATGTATTAAGAATGAATGAAAATCTGTCAGTCCGTAGGAACGTATGTATGTATGTATGTATGTATATATGCCTGTATTTATACATGTATGTATGTATTACTACTACTTTACGACACTTACCTATGTACAAAGCCCATGCTATGCACACTCTCCAATGCTAGGGTTAATTCTGCGATATAAAAACGCGCGAGGTCTTCATCGAATATGCCTTTCTTGATTAACAATGACATCATATCACCACCTATTAAAAGCAAAATGAAAAGAACACTGCTGGTTAGGCAAAAGGCGAGTAGTTGAAAAGTACTGAAGGAGCTTCAGGTTCAACGTATTACAAGGGTTCATAAAGAGTACCGCGTGCACACTATGACCGAAATTCGAACAATTTCGTATTTATTGTGTTGCTCATAACCTCTGCATATACCGTTCATAAACTAATTCACTGTTTGCCGTCATCTGATTAATTTGAGTGAACGCTGAAACAGCAGAAAAGCGGGAAAACGAAGTGGGACTTTGGTGCCACTGTAAAATAGAGTTCGTACATCGCACCACGGTGTGACAGAAAATTTCTCCGCTAAATAAAGGTTTATAATTTCTAGGCGCATTTCATGTGAATTAAAATGTCCTAGAACCAAATGTGTTGTGCTGCGGATTTTCCGAAAGATGAATATATTTTCCAATCAGGGATCCCATGCTTGTAAATAATACTTGATATGACAAATGGATGAATGCATAATAAGAAGAATAACACTAGTTTGATTAAGTGCAAACGTCTCCTCGTGATAAAAAGATGACTATCACGATCCAATGGTTCAAGAGGAGTGCCTTTCAATTTGAGATTCGCCAATCGCATTCCATCGCAGTGGTAGGTTTTTTTGGAAAATGTAATCAACCCCGTCACACAATAGTTCCGATACAAGACTGAAATTACTCGTCCCAGTCTTACACACTGTCCAGTGGGTAAATCAAAACGTTGACCTCCTCTTGTTAACGCAACCGGAGCTGATCACTAGCCGAATGCGTCATAGTGGTGTTAGAAGAACTGAGAAAATAACAATTAGACGACGTTGAAGAAAAGTTGTGAAATGTGTGCAGACAGTGGTCGACAATTTGAATACGACGACCAGTGAGCGAAATCATGCTACCTTTACCACTTTTTTGTAAACATCATAAACATGCACCGGCCGTATGAGCCCTAGATCCTAACCAGCAATAAGCAGTACTACATATTGATGTATATACATATACCGAAAGAGATTTAGTTTCTTCTCATGTTAAACAAACCCAACACCACACTGGAGATAAGCACTGGCCCTTTGGATGCTAGCGACAGGAAAGGAAAATTAATAAATTGGCACGGGACATGCTGAACGTGACAGAAAAAATCGCAGATAGCCCAGTGAAAAATCGGAAAACCAACGTCATCAAACTACCAATTTGAACTCACCCGGGATATATTCCATCACTAAGTACAAAGCCTTCACATCTTGGAAAGAGAAAAACAATTTGACAACCCATTTGTTGTCAGCTTCGGCGAGGATGTCTCTTTCAGCTTGTACATGCGCCAGCTGACGACGTTCGACCACATCCCGTTTGTTCAACAGTTTCATTGCGTAAAGTTGACCGGTGTCTTTCTTTCGGACCAGCCATACTTTCCCAAAAGCACCAACACCTTCACGATTGTGTGGCATAATGAGGTATCGATTGTTAAAGTCAGATATCATGTTAGTGTGGATGTATACAAGTAATAGGTAAGGATTTTCAAGTCACTCGCAAGCTTGGACTCCCTGGGTCAAGCAAGATATTACATTGTTTACTAGAATTCACCATCGTGCAACCAAACTCGTAATTAGTTTCCAGAAACTTATATATGAGGCAAGAATGCAACGGCTGATCCGTTCAAAGAAGCCTTTAAAGTGATGTGATACTTACATATAAAATATTTCATACTCCTATTCACCCATTTCTATCAAAACGCACGAAACTCAGGAGAAGCAACGTCAAATCCGTGCTACTCTATTGATGGGAAATCTGGCGAGTGACAGCAAAGTCTTCTGGCCGCTTGCAATCATTCCACAATAATTGCCTTCGTCGGATTATTGGGGTAAAATGGCCAGAAAAAATAAGGAATCAAGACCTATGGCAGATTGCTGCTGAGGACCCGATCGCCCAGCAGATCAGTAGAAGAAAGTGGAGATGGGTTGGGCACACCTTGCGGAAACCTTATGATGACATCACGCGTCATGCTCTGGTATGGAACCCAATCGGGAAGAGACGGGTCGGACACCCAAGACTACCTTGGAAGCGCTCGTGTGAAGAGGAAATCCGCAAGTGTGGACTTAACCGGAACGACATCAAACTGACTGCTATGGACAGACCACACTGGAGACAAGTTGCCGAGGCCCTATGTTCCTCTAGGAACTCAAGAGATTAAGTCAAGTCAAGTAAGTCATTCACTCATTAAAACATTTATTCCAATACCGCGAGTCGTGTCATACACGCAGCCAATGAGCGACATCACAAACTTCTCACTCTTATATTAGCTGTCACCGATATATTTATTCTGTACGTGTCTGTTTCCTTCACAACGCACCCCGGAAATTGTCACCGCTCCCTGCGCCGGATGCGTATTTGTTACATAATTATTTGTTTGCATCTGCGTATTAACTTATGATATACGTGACATTACATGAGCAAATATTTACTATGCCATGGTAATTGCAAATCTAAGTGCTTTTTCCACTATACAATTCTTGAATCATGTTTCATCATCATCCACATCAAGGACAACATTACTCCTGTGGCAAGTACCGAATGATTGACTATCATATTACAATGATACAATAGTATCCTAAAGGATTGGGAAAGATGGGACTTAAAGAGCTACGGAATCCATAGAATCGTAACACAAAACAAACTGAGATGAGTTGCCTACTCTTCGAATAACCAAAACCTTCAGCTAAAAAGCCTGATCCACAAGGCCACTGGTTGGGATTGTGCTCGCCTGACATCTATTTATTGACTTGTCTGGTATGAGTGGCTCTGATAGTGCTTCGGAGAACATCACCCAGTATTGATTGATATGTCATGAGCCTTCGCGCCATGTTGAGTTTGAATTGCAGCGGGACTCTTGTTACCACTTCAATAGAGTCGAGATATAAAATGATATTCAATATATCTCGGTCAGTAAGTTGAAATAAATCCGTGGGGATATATGCAATGAACAGTGCAACAAGTGACAATACGCTCAGCGGACGATGGTCAGCAGCTGAAACCGAAAGAGTGGTGAAAACTAAAACAACTACAGATTTGTTGTGCTGAAAAGCCGGAAAATTCGATTCAACAACAAAAACGAATAATTTTATTACGGCAGAGCTACGTTGAGGTAGCAACAGATCATACCATGATAGGATCAAACAAAAAGAGAAATGTCAGATTTCATTGTGATTTGAAAAGGCGACTAAAACCAGGCGGAAAATCAACTATTTGTGGTCCTTTAGATCAAACAGTCAGTCACATTATATACATGGACAGCATAGCACATGGGTGCATGCTTGACTCGGTTATCTGTGGAATGGAATGTGGCGTGCAAGCAGACGGTACCAATGTGTACAGACACACCTGTCTGTGCTGATCGATTTACCCAGGAATGTGCATCTGTGGGCGAAAGAAACATTCCCCAAACTAGGCGGAGGAAAATTGCATGAGGGAATCCAGGAAGTCGTGATGAAGAAGCGAAAATAAAACATTGGTACTGAACGTTTAAAATACGAGACAAGCAGTGAGAATTCGCTCACCGAGATGCTTGATACGGTGAAACATGGACTGATCCATTTTGGCACGCTGCATGCGGATATAGTTTGACTCTTTCTTCAACAAAAGGCAACGCATTTGGGCACGTGCGGTAGCATCCAGACCAACTTTATCCATTTCGTTCTCCAGACGCTGTCGCCGTTCTTGTCGTTCGCGGTGAATACGATCAATGTCTGCAAAACGCTGCTCCATGAAACGGCGATACACCGCTGGATTAATGGGTTTCACACCGGTGAATCCAGACTGATACGGGGGAAGAGGGGTGGAACTAACAGGACGAAGGGGTTCATCGAGATGTACATCGGTTTCGGTCGACGGGGCGCAGTTTAAATCCACGGTCCCTGGGAAATTGTTGGAAGTGGGTGGTATTCGGCACGAAGTCAACAACTCGTCGTTGTGTGGTTTTTCACAGCCAGACAGAGGAGCTTGTGATAGATCACCGGTCTGAAGGGAAAACATGCCCGTTTACTTGAAATACAATAAGAGTAGTTATGAGAGTTTGCAGTCGCGGACGTCTATCAACTGGAAGTGTGAAATAAAGGAAGAACCTTTTACATGAAAGAGACCACCTACTCAACCGCAATTAATATGCAATGTGAAAAAGAAGTCTTGATAGTAACATGAGATAAACGTTTCAAATTATCACAAGGATCGAGAAGACATTAAAAGTAGATTGTCTGTAGTTGATGTTAGCCTTCCATACCAGGGCTCACGCGATGACTACGTATAGTAAACAACATTGTTTAGAAGTATCTTTTGTGGATGCAGGCACGTTGTTGCATGTATCTCACCGTGTTAAAAGGAAATCACGCTGTGATACATGAAAATGAGGTTAGACGAAAAGCCACCAAGTTGATATCATCTCAGCGTCTGTGCATTTGAACCCGGGCGAATACCGTAGCTAATTGATAGCGCAATTCATTAGTGTTCAACCAATTATACTGCCGTAGGTTATTAGAGTAAAGATTCACGCTAGCGAACTAGGGCTCCCTTGAAACAGTGATGACGAAGATTAATTGTGACATTTATTTTCTGAGTGAAACACACTCACTTACTTGCTTGAATAGTATGTTTGTTCGGAGTAAAACTTGATTTGAAAAATAACACTTATTACCTTTTCTGTGGCTTCAAGATGAATGCCTTGCGCAGACAAAGAGGTTGGCGCATGCTTGATTGGAGTAGTTGGTGGAGTCCCCGAGAACGGTTCGATTGCGTGCGAATCATCCGGTGGAACGTTTAGGAGAAACGATTTCATGTCGTTTGGTGCCGGTTGAATATTCAGATTCGGTGCTCCATGGCCGTAAGAACAGGGCAAATTGATGTGAGATCGACGTGGACTGCAAGAAAAATATCATTGCATTACTTTTTTGAATAAAACGCATATTTGGTCATTTTTATTCAACAAACGTAGCCATGGATTTAACTGGTCTGGTTACAGCTAGAGCTTAGCGGTCAGCAAATTAGATTCTAACCACCAAATGCAGTTGTGAATGAGATGATTCAAAAGAACAAGGGCAATTATGGGTGTGGTTCATTGTGTTAAACTGCGATGCAAACGAAAAAGAGCCATCCATGCCAGGGTGAGTAGTTCACATAGATAAAAGAATTCGATTTACGCTCTGTTGACTGGCATGTCGAGGATTTTAGCGCAAACAACCGTACAGTCTGAGTTAAGACCAGGTCTGCAGGAAGAGAGCATGCACACATAAGGAAATTACTTGCATTACACAAAAAATCAAACAATAAAGGTTAAACTGAGATATTACCAACGGAACTAACAGCGTGTATAAAAGCATTCGCGAAGAGAACCGGGCTGGAGTATACGAAGCTTTAAAGTTGAACATTTTTATATGAACATAAAGATGTTGCTGTTATTCGCGAAATCTGCTTGCTTGCCTTCCGAGTTTTCAATATCTTGGATGTCTAGTTGATATTAGTCGACATAAACCTGATCTAAATCAGTTCAACATACTGGTAGGATAGGGCCATTTCTCAAACGATTGTGATACCTGACTTAACGAAATCGACAAACAAGGAGTGAATGAATTTTTAACCGTGAGGCACACCTTCCACTTAGCCGTTACTTGGATTCTGAGACGTAACTATCAATCTCAGGGAGAAAAACAGGGAAGCCACTTCACGGATCACATCACAGCTAATATGCCATCCTTTTTGAGAATCTTGCACGTGAAAGTTAAACAAGGAACAGGATTGGCAGCTGATATGTGTAAAGTACTTCCTCGTAATTCAAGCGAACTCCTCTGAAGTTAATTTAAGTGGAAACAAAGCGGAGCTGTTTCCACACGCAAAAATGTGCAATCGAGCAATTTTGTACTGCATATGTAAAACCATGCTGTGTTGATTTACCATCAGCAGTGATCTGCGTCCGTGCACATTCTGGAGCCTTACCGTCACTTCTTATATATCTGACTGAGCAACCTGAGAATATCTTAGCCCATATCCATTATGTAACTGTGTTGGTGTATGTATAGATCCGAGCTCCTATTTTTATAATTGAAAATTACAATTCCCCATAAAAATGAACCATGCGCGCTAGCGATATGGAAAAGCCTACTTTCATTACCACCCAAAAAGTGACGTTTATAATAAACAAAAAGATAGATTTAACAATAAACAGTGATTTAATAATTAAACTGTTATATTTACTTGAACATTTTTCAAATCGGAATTAAAAAAGTAAAAAATAAAACCATAAATGAAACACTATCGATGATATTACGCGAAAAGTGCAAGAACATTGATTGCCGAAAATTAAATGAAAATCTACACGATTATCTGTGAAAAGGTGAATAGAGTCTTACCTGGAATGATGTTGTGTGTTATCGAGCTTTTCTCCAGTATGAGTAGGAATGGGCGACCTCTCATTAAGAGACAAATTTGCTACTGCGATCCCAGATTGCATTCGAAAATATGATCGCGGCGGTAACGGCGGGGGATTCGTCATGTGGGATGCTTTCGAGTCATTTGTCATCATACTGTGCACAGACTCGTCAGCGAAACCATATAAACAAGTAGGCGCACCAGCGATAACTTTCCCTTGATGGCTGACATCTGACAATGTAAAGCTGACTGTAGCAAGAAATCTGGCTATTAAAATTTAATCACAATTCACACTAATTTATACGGCATATGTGACCATAAACTTACGTGGTCCCGATAACATTTCATTTCGTTCAGATGTATTCCGAAAAGCGTGTGATGGCTTTTGTGTTCGGAATACATGTTCGCGAGTAAGTCGACAGACTTCAGATGTTGATGGCGGTGGTGACAGATTGTTGTCACACATGTTTACGAATAATTCTCAGGCGATACTGCTATCAGGCAATTGAATACGTAATTGGCATTCGGATGAGCGTCTTTCAAAAAACGTAGTTCTCTGGGTCATACTACAACAGAAACCCTTGAGTGAGCCGACAATACGATGAATATAGGGATTTACATGGAGTGTGAGCAACACAGCACATTGCATAAAGGAAATTGATTCGTGAAAAGGAATGGACCATGATATCTTTTCGTGGTGAAATTATAATCAACCGGAAACAAAATAACGTTAGAGCGCATAGTGAGATCAAAACACAACATTGATTTAAGCAACTGTCCTTGTTAACTGTAACGAATAATGAAATCATCTCTGATTGTTTTTTGTTCCTAAATTTTTTTTTTGATAGTGTATGTTCTCCATTTTGAGTAATCTTACAATATATTTGGGGGTAACAATGGCACAGATTTCATATTAGGATTTGCCAGTTTATTCCGTTATCGAAGTACTCCCATTGTGCCCCAGAGCCTAGTGTCAAGAAGAATATACATTTTGTCATTTTGTCTAAAAGATGCTAACTAAACCGATAATATGTATTTTCCGTCGATTCGAAGATAATCCGTATCAGCAGCTCTTTCTGTCATGAAATGTATACTCAGTGTCATCTGTAGAGTCATCTTCGGCCTGATTGAAGGCCGCATTAAATCGATAACTCATAATGATGCTTGAATGCTCAAAAATCGACAGAGAAGCGTAAAGTAAAATTCACAATAGAGAAGCTGACGATGTACGATAGAGATCTTCCCTATAGCAAATTTGGCACCTTGTCAAAATGACACGCAAGTGTATAGACTGAAGCCAAGAAGTTGAAAGCCGCGATTTGTTTCTGCGATTACTTATTTTGAACCTCCGTCTGCAGGTGAGTAAAACGAGCGTATCGAAACTAATGTTTAGCGTAGGATTCAAAATAGTATTTTCGTTTATCTCATATGTATACGTCTAGCGATACACTCGATATGCATTTTAGGACTGCTGATGAGATTCCCTATACTTTTTGTGCAAAAGTAGTTGTGCTATTGCAGATAGCTGGAGTTTTTGGCGAACAACCTTAACCTTGCAGTGAAAGTTGAGATGAGCAGTAGAAACATTTGTTGAAAACATGAATGCCCAAACGTAAAACTTCGATGTTCGTCAATGGGATCTCTACATCGCGTTGTTTTCAAGCTACTTAGGGTTAAATCTGACAGGATAAAAACAAGAAAGGATAACTATTTTGTGGTTCTTATATGATCAATATCATTTCTAAAGCCATATTTATGTCGTTAAAGGCGTAAAACTCGTATTCTTACAAAATGGCTCAGTGTGCAATAAGCGTAAACGACAGCAAAATGAAACGCTCATGATAAATAATTAAACCCAATCGAAAACGGAAACAATGTTAACATGTTGGTGTTGGCAATAAGAATCAACTTTAGCCTAATCGTAGGGTGTTTATATAAGTCAAATAACAGACATTTTCAGTTGTTGAGCAGCTTAGTCCTGTATCACTGAAGTGAGACCCACTTTCAGTCTGCGGTTCCATTGTTTGAAGTTTTACAAAACAAGGTTCTTTTTATTAGATTGTATGGTAAAATTAAAGTTACACGATATTTTGAATAAGAAATGTAAATTCATCAGCACGAAGAACAGGTATTAAGCAGTGTCGTAAGAATACTGACAGATAATAAAAGACATAAAGTGTCAAAAAATGCATAACCGTATTCATTAATTTGTATTATTTTGAAAAAAACATAGGCGCAACCATGAGTTCGGCTTGCAGCCGTATCATGTAAGGCATTTAACCACCTCTTAGGATAGACCATCTGATCTCATCGTTGCAATTCGAAATATCCTTGACTAGCCAGTCTGTTGCTTTTGTAAAGCTCTTACTAACATTTTACTTTTGTGGAACTGGACTCAACGCATAATTGACCAGATTCATTATTGTCTCACATTGAGCCAAACCATATAGATCAGTCGTAGGAGAGATCAATATTTAGTTCTGTTCACACCTTCAAACACAGTAGATGATATGTAGTTCAAGGCCAACCAGGTGTCAACTTGAGAACCACGATGACGTCGCAAATTATCAGCAAGTTTAGAATGATGGCATGTTTTTTAGCATCAATCTTGTCTTTGAAGGAAGATAGACGAATCATTGAAGTATTCACTGTCGGATGTACACTGAGAGCAAAAGGCGTCCTCTACATAATTCTTGAACAGAAGTATTGGATACGCGGCTATATTATCGGACAAACAAGATAAAACAATAAAATCGATGATTAAACCTTTCTTTATAGCGGATGGACCATAAATCATACCCGTGGAGTGAAGTATGGCGTACAACCACTTCGTAAGTTCGTAATTTAGTCTCCGGGCTGAACAGAGGCCTGTGCCGTAGTGTCTTCTAAATGCTGAATGCTAAACGCAATAAAAACATGAGAAACATATAGCTGTTTTTCCTCCTTCGCATTACTAGTAGGCAATATCCTAGAGCCAACTTATCTGAATAAACCTTAGTCATTCTTTAAAAAAGGCTAAGAAGTAGTTGATTCAAAAACCGCGGACTTATAACTTATGAACAGCGAGGTTTAAAACCATTAAATTCATAAGTATATGTAGTTTTTTTAGAAATATATAAAATATTTGGTATGTGTATTGTCACCGTGTGATACTTGTAATAAAATGGACTGTGTACAAATTGACACAAAATAAACAGACCACGAATCAACGAGGTTAATAGTTAGAGACTAACGCATGCATACAGCTTACTTCGAATTAGATCCAATATGCAGGTAGGTACATCAGTGAGCATTCTGGGACGTAACAGGTAAAATGATTTCCTTAGAATAATAAGTAATTTCAAGGAAAATTTCGTAGAATAATTTTAACAAGCGATTGGTATCATCTAGGACTGGAATACATGATAAGATTGCAACAATTCTTGAGAAATGAAGTAAAAGTGCTAAGGAATTTAGTAAAAACCACATCGAATAGAGCATTAATTTATAAGTGAGCATTAGATCCAATCGAACATGTCTGCGAAGCAGTGTATCCAAATTAAGCTACACAAGTCGATTCCCATATGGTAGGTTGCAGAGACAGTCAACCATTTTAGTCGCTCAGTGATAGATACTCTCGAGCAGCTTGATGTCCTTTTATAGCTACGGTGCCCAAGCTAGCACAGAGTAATCAATCACTGGGTTAATATACCTATTTATGAGCATGGGGAATGTTTGACGAAAAAAATGTCCAAAAGTACGCCGAAGCACACATAGCATGCGGCTAGGTCGGTTATACACTGCTTAGCATTGCATGCTATTCTTGAGACTTCCACTAATCCATATGGCAATGTCTTTTTCTTTTCTTGCCATTCCAGGTTTGGAGACTAAAGGTTGTATGAGAATGGGATATCTTTACCTAATTGCAACATTTTGCACTTTCTGAGGTCAAATGGAAGCTTGTTCCACTCTGACCAGCGGTTTATTGTATCCAAATCGCTTTGAAAGATTAAACAGTTCACGATTGGCATGATTCACATCAAAAGTTCAGTATCATCCACATAAAGAACCATTTCGGCAGTGACAAGTTTCGGAAAGTCGATGTTGTAGACAAAAAAGAAGCGAAACAAGTACCAAACTTTGTGGGACTCCACTAGTGGTTTCGATGTCCTTATAGGTCACACCATCTATACGTACAGTTGCATTGTGATCAAAAGATAGTTTCTCAACCAGGTTAGGAGGCACCCATTAATACAACCTTCTGCAGCTTGCCCAAGAGAATAAGTAATTGAAGAACCGATGAAATAGTTTTAGCATAAAACCATTAGAAATCAAATCACGTTGATGGCAACTGTTTTAGGTTGGTTTGAGGATGAAATCTTATAGCGGATTCAGGGAGCTGATAAATTGTGTTTATATCAGTCAATTTCAGTAACGTTACAAAGACTAGCTCTATACAAATTGTGGAATTGTAATTTGTTCATAGAGGTCACATTAATTTTATAGAAGGCTAAAAGTCCAATTTTTCTGATGCAATTTATACACATCCCTTGCTAGGAATTGCTAATATTTGTCTGAAATAGCTTATTACTAATGCAGGGGTATGTGGTGTTCAAAACATTATTTACAAACGCTAACCGACCAGAAGCATATAACAATATCAATCAAGTGTAAAATCCAATGATTTTTGCGGCCAAATGCATTAAGCGAAACATTCGCGAAGAAGTAACAGTTTAGTGACATCATGTGCAGTACTTCCTCTTTGCGCGGGTATCACCTTTCAATATTAATTGGTACCAAGTTTTCGTAATTATGCTTTCTGTATAGATGTATAGGTACCAGTAATCTGATATTATTTCGACTCACGTTCAGCATCTAACTGTGTGACACTTGACATTCCTATGCTTGAAACTCCACATACAGGCGATTCGACACACTGGTCACAACGTAGCGAAGCTCGTCAATAGCGAAGTTCATATTTAGTAAGAATTCAGTGTTTGTTATGAATTTACTTAATTAGATGCCGGAACATTCGTTTCTATCGACCAAATGAAACTGTAAACTGAACAAAGTTTCCTATTGTAAGGCGCTAATAAATGTGATTTTGTTTAAGAGCAACAAGGAGAGCGAATAAATTATCGGTACTTACCTTACCAGGATGGTAACCTATTTATTGTCCACGAATCAGGCGTCGAAGATAGACTGCATCATGATTCTAAGATATGACAAGCGAAAAGTTTCTTAGCCAATAATGAACATGTGTGAAAAATTTACCTTGAATCTGCTATCTGGTTTAATAATTTCCACCGAGCGAATCAAAAACCCTATTTTCGTGTCGCTCGGCGGCGTGGAAAAAAAAACAATTTATCTCTACATCTGTTTGAACGAAGGGTTGCTAATGATAGCCGGCATTAAGCAAAAAATGTAAATATCGTTCGTATTTGTCTGCAAGCTGAGCAGTAAACCAATATACATAACTGAGTTCTGCCTCACGTACGAGAAGACAAATTTGATAAAATTATTTTATGATTTTTCGAGTGCGGCAACAATATAGGAGGCTATAATACTCTAACAAGTGAGTCAATTTTTTATCAGAAGCGTCTACTAAAATGATGCAGCGCTTAGTCTGGGTTAGCGAGTTAGTAGTTAAAAGGGTATGTAGTCTAATAGAAAACACTTTGCTATTGAAAGAATGCAAACTAAGAGGAAGGTACTGCGCGTGAGCTCAGGACTCCACTAACCCTCGCTTGACTCAATGAAGTATGTATAATATCACAAGTCTTGATCCAGGCAAAGTTCCGCATAATCAGGGATGCTAGGTTTTTGGTTTCGTGATAGTATCTCAGTAAAGGTTCAAACTAGCCGATTACGCGAAACACTAATACAATTCTAGCACATGTGTGGTATATTAGGAAATTCAGAATTAAATATAACTGATTTCATGACAACGAATGCCAAATTCTTCGTGAGGTTTTGAAAACAATAAGTTGCTTAGCATAAATGATTATTCTTTCGAAATTATTTATTTTATTTAGCGATATATATGCAGTTTTAGATCTCAATAGACTTAGGAAGCTGAAAAGGTTGACCAAATTCTTGGAAACCGAAGTCAGAACGATCTGTGTATAAAGATCTTCGTCAAACATTACATATCATTGTGCTCAACTTGAATAAATGGAAGCTAAAGTTATAAAAACCTTGTAATGTTATAATCTTCTGATAATAGTTATCACAATAATGATTGCAATACCATCTCTCCTTGAACTTCCTAAACCCCTGAGCAATTTTTCTTATCACAAGTCACAAACGATTAATGTACGACATTCGATAGGTTTGCGGCAGATTCAATGCTCAAAATAACTTTGTACATAATCACGTTCATTCTGACCCCAAATAATTTCAGACTAAAATGATTCTTTAATACCAAAGAACGATGAAAGCAACTTCATGTCTTGTAAGCTATTGACATCATCGATCCACCGCACAATCCACCCTGCGGTTTGTACAAGCTTTCTGCTTTTTATACCGTAATAAACTATTGATCTATTGATATAACAAAAAGGCATATTGAGAATAATAAATTAATTTGAAATTGATATATTATCATGAACCATCTAGCGCCGTATACATTCACACTATATGTTGATTGGCTTTTAGTCACTTTCAGCCCTGTCTAACTTGAAATTGAACGACTTTCGAAAATTATTCAAAGTTATAACCCGTTGAACCACTGAAAAGTTGAATAACGTACAGATTTGAGTAATAACTGTCTGCTCTATTCAGTCGTACCTGAAGGTCCGCAACAAAGCATAAGTCAAAACCAACCACCCGTGGAAACAATGCTGATTGACCTTCAGCTCAAATTGGTGGACAAAATTAGATTATAATTAAAAATGATTTTATATAACACAACTATGATTCGTCAAGAAACATTTTTTCGAAAGAAAATATTATTTAATCTAAATTATTTTGTGTTTTCAAATTCTTTAAGTAACGAAACAATATTTTCAACTAGTCAAACAGCGAATGTGTTTTTGAAGGCATGCAATTAGCACACGAGAAAATTTACGACTCTCGATTAAGACGATTTTGTTCCAAAAGAAATAAATTCTTGAGATTGGAGTTAATTATAGTTGGATAACAAATGATAAGTATCAGATTTTGGAATTAAACTGTCCAACGTAATCCATGTAAGAAACACTTTTTATAATTCCTGAAGGAAAAAGGAAGTTCGGAGCTCCAAACTTATGTTCTTCAGTTCAGTTCAGTTCAGTTTGCACAGGACAGTATGTGGCTAACAACCCAATCGAGCGTCCAGAATTCTTTTAGGTGGAAACTGCAGAAAAGCAACCATCACTGCCAAAGCGTTTTTTCTTATTGTGATTTGGATATCCTCGACGATCGCGCCGCCAAGGGATAAGCCAATCGAGCGTCCAGAATTTCCGTCTGTGGAAAGCTTCAAAGGAGTGCCCACCACTGCCAAAGTTGGTTCAATTTCCTCTGGTATTCTCGTCGTATGCGAAGGTACGTCCGATGTTTTCCAAGCCGTCCTCTGGTCCCAGAATTTGTAGCTGCGACTGAGAAAAACGGAAAGGGTTTCTCTTCACCAAGCCGGTGAGAGGTTAGCTATGGAAAATTGGTGCGTCATTTAAACATGACATTTAAAACGAGGCATTATATAACAGATTTTTTTTTTTCTTTAAAATTGTGGTCAAAGACCATATAATTTCAAAATGAACAAAAAATGGACAATTCTGACAACAGACAAAGGCATATTCACGGGAAAAAGTCTGGGAAAAGCCCAAGCCACAAGGCATCTAAACCCCTTTTGAATGCACCTATTGATGTGCAAGCTATTAGTTCCTCAGGCAGCTTGTTCCAGAAGCTTACCACTCTTTCACTGAAAAAGTGTTGCCTAAGATTCAGACGGCTGTGGTTTTTCGCGAGCTTCAATGTATGTCCTCTAGTTGAGGGGTTGATCGCTCGAGAGAACAGGATTTGACAGCCCTCGTCGCCTAAGCCTTTCAGGATTTTGAAAGTTTCTATGAGGTCACCCCGTAGACGCCGACGCCGAAGGGATAAGAGACCTAAAGAAATTAGACGTTCTTCGTAGGGTTTCCCAAACATACCTTCAACCATTTTGGTAGCCAGTCGTTGGACTCTTTCTAATAGTAATATGTCCTTTTGAAAGAAGGGACTCCAGGCTTGCACGCAGTATTCTAAATGCGGCCTGACAATCGCCGTATATAAAGGGATAAACACTTCCGGCGTTCTACATGTCAGAACGGATTTAAGCCTAAAGAGTTCTCCTCTAGCTCGTTGTGCAGCGGTGGCACACTGCGCAGCCCATTTGAAGTCCGCTGTTACGACTATACCCAAATCCTTAATCCTCTGAATAGATTGAAAGTCGATCCTACCGTTATTCGCAGTTACTGTAATTCTGTCGACTGCTGCAGACAACAGATGACATTTACTATAGTTCAGAGGAAGATCCCAATCCTGCGACCATTTAATGACCTTTTCAATATCTCTCAACAAATCACCGTGATCACTGGATCCGGTGAATTTGACATCATCAGCAAACATGTAGCAGGGACATGACAACTGCGATGCCAGATCATCGATGAAGATCAGAAAGAGTATTGGGCCTAATACTGAACCTTGTGGGACCCCACTGGTAACTGTTGCGAATTCAGAGGTAGTATCGCCTACACGGACCTGGAAGGATCTATCACGAAGAAAACTGGTTATCCAGTCGTGAAGCTTACCAGATATGCCTTTGGCCGAGAGCTTCATCCCTAGGAACCTGTGACTAACCGAGTCGAACGCCTTACTAAAGTCTAAGTAAAAGACCTCTACCCGTCCGCCTTCATCCAGTGTCTTAGAAACTCGATCTAAAAAGCATAAAAGATTTGAGAGACACGACCTTCCTTTGAGAAAGCCATGTTGAACCGTGCTTAATGATGAATTGTGCACGAGGTGGCTGCACAATCGATCCCTGATAAGTCTCTCCAAGGTTTTACATAAAACACTAGTCAAGCTTACCGGTCGGAAATTCTTAACTATGTTTGCGCAACCTCCCTTTGGAATGGGTACGACAATGGCTTTCTTCCAGTCATCTGGTAGGATGCCTTTGCAGAACGATTCGTTATATAACTCACATAGAGGCCCTGCTAGTACCGTAGATATTTCCTTTACAATTTTAGGATGCACATCGTCAGGTCCGGCGGATTTATTTCCGTCTAGATTCTTTAGGACACGTGCGACATCATCCGTGCAAAAAACTACTTCGCTTAGTGAGGCACCCATTTCCGTATTAAGAGTTGGGACTGAGTGAATCGCATCCCCGCCATCCATTCTATGTACGCTTCGAAAATAATCCAGCAAAGCTGCTGCCTTTTCGGGGTCAGAATTGGCTTTCTGGCCATTGTCTAATATTAGGGTACCTATGTGCTCCCTTGTCTTACCCTTAGACTGAACATAACTATAATACTTCTTAGGGTACTTTTTAGCAGACTTCGCCAGGTAAGTTTCGTAGCATCGCTTAAGCTTCCGTTGTAGCTTTACTGTGTTGTTCCTCGAAGCCTTATAGCACGACCAATTTCTATAGGTTTGTAAGGCTGTGTATCTCCGCCAGTGTCTGTCGCGCCTAATAATGTTGCGTCGCACCGCAGGAGTCCACCAAGGTGGCTTGTTCTTTAGCCGTATTGGTCGAAAAGGACAGTAAAGGTCTTGAAGATTTAAAATATTGCGCTAAATAACCGACCATTTAAATTTCGATGTCATTGGTTTCAGAGAACCAGTCACATCGTAAAGCGGAAAGCCGTACAGCATTCCAGTCAACTCGATTTAGATTACGCCTGTATTTGACTGGTGGCTTATGAAAACAGAGAAGATTAGCTATATAGCTAGGGGTAATGCACTATTATTGCGTGAGCAGCATAAAATCCTCAACATCTATTTCGCTGTTTTTATTAATAATTGTAGATCAAAATCAACATGGTTCGTCCACTCTGATTTCCATGAAATCATTTGCATAAAAGAGAGTTGAAAATTCGTCTGAAATTTCGCTTCTAGCCTATATAGATTGCGTTGTGCTATCTGATTCAAAGCTTTGTTTAATCAATGTGCCAAATCGGTTATCACTGTTCATGTGGTATAATATTTCGATTATTGTCGATACAAAATCCACAGAATAATATGTGAACTGCGAAAAATATTTCAAGCGAAAACGGGATTTAGTTGCTTTCTGAGCAGTTCAAGAATCAGCTATAAATCCAAAGGTCGATTTGTGGTATGACAAATGTAGATGCTTAGGGTCAAGATTTATACTTCTATTTGATGCATTGATGAAGGGTGAAAAATTCTTTAAGACTACTCTCGAACATCTACTCATTTCGTGAACTTACAATATTATCGAGTAGATTTTTCTTAGTAAAACAAACTGACACGGCAAATAAATGTCGTCTACCCATGAGTCGGAAGTGAGGGACAATTAGATTCTTTCTGTGAGCTGTTGTCTCAGCGAGCTCCGTGGAATAAATAAGCATATAAACAGTGATTTGTGGTATTCAAAATATTGTTAACAAAATTCGAATCCCATGGTCTCGACAACTTGGATGATCGAATTAATTCAGGCTTAGATTCGCTCATTGTGTTGTTTGCAACCGTTTGGATCGTCGATGTGATATTTTTGCAATGTCCCAACATATATTTAAGCTTATTCCACCGTGGGTCTGATGTACGTATTTATAATGCAGAGAAATATCTGTTTTGAGAACCTACCAAAAATTCTTTTCTCTTAACTATTTGATTTATGTTTTGCGATTGACGGATTTTTAATGGCTGGAAATTTATAAGGTATTGCTTATAAACACACATAAGACCCTTTGTTCCATGGTCCGTAAGAGACTGTTTTCACAAAGAGAACATGGGATCTCCACATATTTTACAAGGTTTATCATTTGATACTTTTGGAAATTGAAGAATGAGCGATAACTCAGTGACCAGACTTTGGAGCTTGTCTAGATCATCATGAAACAGTTCACAGTCTTCCGGCTTATTTATTATGGACCATACATTTTTATCGTCAACGAACAATACGACCATGCATTTGATTATAGCCGGTATGTCTTTGGCATAAAGTGTGAAGAGAATTTTATTGTGGGACCGATCTAAAAAACGGTTTACTGACACTTAATCCCAGAATTTTAATAACCAAGTCACTTCATCCCCAGTCAATTAATCTTTAGTCACGTAACCCTCAGTTTGATAACTTATGAAGATTGTAGAATATGTTAAAATGAATTTTTAGCAGTAGAGATATGCAATTGATCGTAAAAACTTCAATATCTCCGTAATTAAGTATCGCTGAATTTCTCGAGATGTCCTGGCGCATAACTCAGCATACTTCTTCCACTGTTTGATATGAACTCCAGCACTTGCTTGAAGAACGGAGGCAGTATGCTGTCGGTATTCATTTCGAAAACCGTTAAGAAATGTCACCATGGTTGGATATTGGCAAGAAAAGAGTGACTGTTATGCACGATGTCAGGTTTCCACAGCTTTATTCGTTCGGGCAACACCACCTTTTGTGTCTTCATACTCATTCCAGTTTTCAAGTGGAAATATAGCTGCTGCAAAGTTTTCTCTTTTACCTCTAATTCGTCGACCTCGAACAAAGGTATGTTAATAATAAGAAAACAGTTCATTCATCCTCTCACTTTGAGGCATAGATTCGGCTAAAATCTCAAATGTGTAGACTACATCAGTCAACGACACAAAAGCCAACGTCGGTATGTATCTAATCATGTCGCGTAAATCATCGCATGCCCCATAATCCGCTTTCATCCCTAGTTCATATATTTTTTCTTGCATGGCTTGGTATAGATGAAAATAACATCCATGTAGCATAGGGGTTTGCATTCTTCAGGAGTTATCAAACTGCGGTTTAGGTGACCGAAGATTAATTGAGAGGGGATGAAGTGACTTAGTGATTAAGTGTCTGGCGATTCATTGTCTGGCGATTAAGTGACCGGCCACCCCCAAAACACCCACGCTTGTCACGGCTACTGACTTCGATAAAACACCGTACACATATACTTGAACAAGCCGATCATGCAGGTAGATTTCTAACCAGGCAAATATTTTGCCGTATTACCATAACGCTCCAGCCTTTGCAAGAAAATGCTGTGGTTTAAGCTCTCAAATGCTTCCAACACATCGAGGTAACATACATGGATGTCATCCCCAACATCTACTTCTCGAGTCTAATCTTCCGGCATAAGGGCACGGTTAGTTACGCAGAAGTATCTTTTTCGAAAACCCTGTTGCGCTGTCTAAAATAGCTCATTTTCGTAGAGATATTCGCTCAGTTTGTTAGCCACGATATTTTTGAGCACCTTGAAGACGGGAAACTAAAGAGTAAGAGTTCTGTTATTTGCATGCTCTGAAAATCGGTAAGATTATACCGGATTTCCAATCCGTCTATATGAAACTTTGGGACGGCGATTCGCAGAATAACTGAGTCAGAGATCCGCATAGAAATTAAACGCAATGCATGAGTATATTTGGAGTAATTTTATCATGACCAAGGGATTTTCTGGGATTCAACGAAAGTAGAGTTTACGGTACCTCTTCTTTTGTAATTAATATTGTGTCCTATGATACAGGATGCGTTATGTCTTGATCCAGTTGTATATGCTTTCCTTCGAACAAAAATACGTAGCATAATAATTCACGAGAACATCCGTGGTGTTATCTGCATGAATGGTCATTCCGTAAGGCCGCAAATTCTGGATTTACTGAACAATGCATGTCCACAATCCTGCTTTGGATTATGCACGATTCCAGACAGTTTATCAGCTCGATAATGTACTTTGTCTTCAGTACAAAGATAGTAAATTTGTTTCTACGTGTTGGAAAGTTTTACTATGTATTTTTAATGGTTAGATTCTCCTAAAAAGTTGTTTGAGAGACTAAACTCCAAATTTTTAAGAAACCTTAATATTTTGGAATATTTGTATGAACAAACGATTTTTGTCTTGATATGGAAGAAATCCCCCTTTATATCCGCCTTTGTGAACTAACAGGATTATTAGAATCCTTAAACATGTTCATAGCTGAGGAAGGATATTGAACTACTTGACAAGATGTATCATCGTACGACTACGTTGGGCTCCCTTTACAAAAATCCACCTTTCCAATAGCGCATCAAAACTAGACCTGCAGAAATGTACCTAATGACGAATGCAAAGTGAACCCATGCTAGCATTTGAAATTTTGAACACCGACAATCACCCCCTCAGACATTTACTTAAGACCAAGGACCTTCCTCGAGCACGCATAGATTCAAAAGATTTAAGCATTCCACATTCTCGACTGGATGATCGCCGGATTCGTTCTTGGTCAAAATTTGAATTGTGTGAAACATCTACGAAGAATTTATACTCTGGCTTCAAAGCTTGATGTATACATGACGAACTATGCGATATGTCACTGTCCCTATTGATTCCTGAACGTTTTAACATATTTTTACACTATAAAATTGGTTACCCTGTAAATTTTGTTAAACTTATTGCTTAGTCTACCATATAATGTCTGCATTTCGTGTTCATGGATTTCCGTAGCTTCGACGTTCACCATACGTAGAATTTCTGTATTTTTCAGAACATTTATATCCGTCTTGATCCCATTTTTCTCTTTCGTGAAACAACGGATGAGATATTGATTTTTTGTTATAATAATTAATTGCCGTTTAATATTATAATTTCAAAAACCATAAATCGACCAGTACAATCAACTGAGCCCTTTATGACAATAATTGTATACGCTGTTGCTGACATTTATCTTGAGGTAAGATAATTTCTATGGTTTTCTTCCGCCGCGGAGACCCTTTTAAAATTCGGAGTAAACTTCATCAGAGATAACTTGTAGCTCTCTCTTTGCAACTTTAGCGAACAATTCGCTGATAAATATTTACGATAGAAATATCTCTGTAATTGTTCCAGTTTCCTTAATCACCCTTATTCTTGAATTGTTTGGAGATTTAAATAAGCTGCCACAGTTGTCAATCCAGAGAAGCTACACGTCAACTTCCGCAATTGCAAAATGTTACATATTGGGAATCCCTTTCGGTTCTTATAGGTACTTGGTAGCTAACAGTTTGAGTGGAGTATATCGCAGAAAGATATCTGTCTGTGTGTACGAAAATGTGGATATCAGTATGCAAAGCGAGGCCGTCTATAATAATGCATGCAGCGAAGAACGCTTAAAAAGATAAATTTTTGGACGTTCCCCACCGCACTCATTCTCAAAGGTACTCAATGCATACATACATTCAGTATTGCATAAAGCAAACCCTACAGTTTCGATTTTCTTTCTGCCTTGGCTGTACTTTTGGTTAATCTAGTTAAAATGAAACAATCTACTTCTCGCGCACCATGTGTCGTCTGTGAGAAAGTCGTTAGTGGTAATGTGTTGCAACTGCTCAACACGTGTCACACAAAATGTGACAAATCATTAACCGTTGAGGCGATATCGATCTTAAATGATGAGTACATTCCTGTCGTAGGCTACGACTGGAAACATTGTCGATGAGAACCAAACGAGGGTTCGATTGCTTCAACAGGTGTCCAACAATGCAACTTGGATGATCGCATGTTGATCTCAGCACTCCTGGTTTACCGGTACAACTAACGAAAAATTCGGAAAATATCGTATGTAATATTGGCTTCCGTCTGTCGATGTCGACCATGGATGTACATCAAAATCACTTTAATTTTCATGTTCCATAGCTTTCCGAATGACTAAACAGTCCCATTTGGGAGGAACACTCTCTCCCGCGGCGCTTGCAACGATAGACAGAAATCGGTCGTTGGGCGTTATTTGCACGCCGGCGGCGTGATCTGCGTTCAACAGCCAAGAGCTGTATCTCCTCTTCCCTAGCTTGCACGTGACGTTTAACACAATTCTTTAAAGTGAGCGGTCAAGAGTAAATTTTTCCAACTCACTGGGTCAATTCCAAGAGCTTTCATATCTCCGTTAGCAACGTCTTTGTACCGCAAGTGCGGTCTGCCCAATTGTCAACTTCCTGGTTGCAAGTCAACATAGGGTAGATCTTTCGGAGTACCACTGTTTTCCATTTTGTAGACGTTGCCAAGCCACAGCACGCGGCGCTGTCGTATTAGGGTGAACATGCTCTGTCGACAATCTTTTGAAAGCACTTAAACATTAGTCAATTTGTCCATCCATGATATGTACAAAATACGACTGGTGCCGCGTTGATGGTAAGCATTCCGCTTCAGTTCGTGTCTTGTGTGAGTGATCCAGGTTTCACTGTTGTACAGTACAGCATCTAGTACGCGCGCGCTTTATACCATCATATTTCTTCTTTACAGTCAACTTGCGGTTGCCCCATACACAAAAATTCAATCGGGACAAAATGACAACTGCTCTGCCAATTCACTTATCAATCTTCGTGTCTAGCGAGGGTTCATCCGAAGTCGTTGAACCAATATATGTAAAATGATATACTGGTTCAAGCAGACAGTTTCCAACAGTGATGATTAAAGGAGATACATACCCTTGGCCAAGGACTCTGGTCTTCCTCATGTTGATTATTAGCCCAAAGTGTGTAATGCCAACCAGACACAATGTACATCTCCTCAAATCATTCAACGCGAACGCTCAACTGGAATAAATCTGCCGGAGTGTCTTACAGAGCGCTGTCATCAAAACAAATCCACATTCATGAAACAGACTGTCAACGGCATGTCTGGCCTAAACTCCTTTGACATTAACGTTCACCAAGCCGCCCGCTTATGTGAAGGTTCACTTGAAACCCTCCGAGTCACATATGAAGGTCATAGTGCAAATGTTCGCATAAAATTTCGGTTTAATTTGCACCAACTTGCAGGAATCCAGCGAAACCCATTTTCGAATATACAGAAACACGAACTAGAATGATAGTCTAATATCTGTACGAAAATGGGTTGGGAATACGCTTGGATCACCACCCAAGCTCCTAACATTTCGGTGAACCACGTTAACTAAAAATAACACTAAGCATGAAGATGGATATGGAGACCGTTGTTTTAAATTCATAGTTGTTTCGTGAGATTTTCAAGTGCAATACTCGAATCTATGCGGACATAAACTAGTAGGAAAGAAAAGGACTTGTCATTGTTCGTAAGAAGAACAACGCGCGCAGTGTAATCCTTTTAGGCGTTCCAGAGGCTGTCAATAATATAAAGGCTGTTAAACAACAAAACACGACTGAAATCAGTGGCTTCACATCGTAGCAGCGCGGGAGTGTGTCGTTGCCTGTACCTTCATGGTACCCCGTTCATCAAAATACAAAGGTGATGGACCAACTTCTTTGAAACTTACTTTCTTAACAAGTGCTATGCCAGACTTCGTCAGACATACTTGCCGACTTCACATGAAAATTATTCCCAGTGACGTCAGAATGAGCACATGGAAGGCAGCATGAGAAACACAAGCTGAAGCATTGTCGTGCAAGGATATTTAAAACTCAAACTAAGCAGACCGTTCAAATAACCATAAAGGTCCGGCTCTCAGGGTTTCGGATCAACAGACGTCATCCATACATCATCGTTCCATACCAAAATCAGCTTTCACTGTGTGTGCACTAATGCGCAGTGTTGGCCCCAGTGTACTGAAATACATTAGTGGTTCCTTCTTACACACAAGCACACATGTGGAAGACAAAAACAACCAAACATATATTCTCGATCGAAATTTCCTCTCTCTAAGTCTCCTACTTTGAAGCACATGGACGCAAAAATTAAAGTAGAATTTGTTTAATTTTTTATACATTTATCCTAGGGTATCGTTCAAATATTTGTTTTTCCCACCATAAATCTTTTATCTTAAAACTGCAACGTGTGGTGCAAAGATTTTCCGCGCGGCAGCATTCTGCATTTCGAAAGATTAAAGGGCAAATCACTTGTCTGGGGTGAACGAAATAAGGTGCACAGATCTAGTCGTTAATAGTCCTAACACGTCTACATGTTTCAATATTAACAGCAAACAGTATAAAATTACACACAATATCCACATCATTTATATGCACCAAAGAACAAAAGATGTCCAAGCACCGAGCCCTGAGGTATTCCACTTGTAACGTCTATTCTTCTTCATTTTGATAAAAATGTCATGGTTGACTTAGTCGAAAGCGTTGGTTATTTCGATATAGCAAGCATGTACAGCATCACCTTTGTCTACTGTCTAGTTCCGAATGTGCCATATACGGTAATTCTGTTGTGTTTTAAAGTGTTAACTTTTTAACTATAAATTGTTGATTCATTGAACTTCTATCAAATATAGTACACACGGCACTTGTTTTGTATTGAGTTAGTGATGTTCTATGTCTCACTTATAACAAGTGTCTTAGTGGTTGTTTTTCTCTGATCATACTGTTTAAAGTCAGATAAATATGACGGCGTATCTGCTGTTGGGCAAGGTCAAATAGACCCGGCCGTTGTAAAACGTACCTCTACAGAATATTAAGGAGGCAGATCACCAACTTTTCCGCCCTATACCAAACATGGCAATACACTATCACAGCAATGGAACCCAAGATTCAACCTCGTAGTGAATCGTTGGACGGAGCTGGAAATTCATCATCATCGGTTATTTTACTCACGAGTATCTTCCAAACATAATTCAGAAGAAAAGAAGAAAACTCTTAGACTGTCCATAGAAAATCTGTTCGTAAAATGTGATCATCAGATTTCACAGTGATGCAAATTCCATTTGATGGATGCTAAAAACCCGAAACCATTTGTTGTGTGCAAGCGGTGCCGATGGCAGATACATAAAATTTCGGAGATCTGTTCTTACATTATTCCCAATAAGCTAAATCTGTACAAACGGAAACCAACCTCAAATGCGTGTCTGTACTACAACGATTCAATTGTAATGTTTAAATGTATATCACACATTCACTGCTTTAGGAAATGCAATCCAAATAACATTTAAGAACTCAGAAAGTATTATGGTAAAAAAGCAGTAAGCTTAACGAAAACCATAGGATGACTAGGTATACAGACTAAAAATATAGAATCATCACATAATTAAAAGGGGCAGTTGCATACCTCGTGGTTCGTCACGTAGACATCGAACATTGAAGGGAAAAGATTAACTGATTCCCAACGTTTGGTTGCTTCAGGCAAGATGTTCCCAGTGAAACAATTTCTGACCGAGGAAAAATTACGACGAAAATCGAATCAAGAATGCGGAATTCTTAAAGCCGTTGAATGTTTTCGTGTTCGAGTAAGGCCATTGGGCTTTGGCAAGTGTTCAAGTGGATGATTTTATGTATGCAAGATTTTGAACGCCAATATTCGCTCTTGGAAAAGCAAATTTCTGTAAAAGAAGACCAACTTTGGTTCACGATGATAAATCCTGTCAAGCAGTTCAAAATCATTCCTTAGACATGGTTCTCAAGTTTGGATCGAATATTCCATAACAGGAGGAACATTTGTGTTAATTAACCGGGGTAAGGTTTCGGGCGTGAATATCCTTTCTAGCAGACCCAAGATACAGCAAGCTTTATTATATATTGTTCGGCAATGATGCCAGAGCTTGAGGTTACACGACACCCATATACCCAGATATTTTTCTACTCTAGTCCAAAGGAGATCTTACTTGTCAAGCTGCTACGAGTGGTGCAGAGATTTTTCGAGTGGCATCATTCTGCATTTCCAAGTATTAATGGCAACTCATTTGTCTGGGGCCAACAAAATAAGGTGCACAGAACTAGTTGTAATACTGTATCGTCATTAATAGTCCCAACACATTTCCATATTTTAATATCGTCAGCAAACAGTGTAAAATCAAACACAATATACACATCATTTATATGCACCACGAACAAAAGAGGTCTAAGCACCGAGCCCTGCGGAACTCCATTTTTGACGTCTATTCTTCTAAACGTGAACTTGGACGTGTCTATCTGTAAGATAATCCCTTAACCAATTCGGCAACATTCCCGTTATTCCATAAACTTAGATCATTTTGATAAAAATATCATGGTTAAGTTAGTCGATGGCGTTGGAAATTTCGATATAGCAAGCATGTGCAGCATTAACTTTGTCTACTGTCTGGGGCCAAACTTCGAACGCAGTAAGTAAGCTAAATAATTAGTAACGATTTCTTAGTAAACTGTGTTTTGCTGCGGTCAAAATATTTTGGTTTTCTAAATGTTCTGTTGATAAATAGTTGACAACGAGTATTTATAGAAATACCTAATTGTTCTCAAGTTTGTTCATTGTACTTAATGAACAGTTCGATCAATATTATTTCATCGAGTATGTGGAACTGATTCTAACAATTATGCTATTATAAAGT
Source organism: Atriophallophorus winterbourni (assembly GCA_013407085.1). Taxonomy (NCBI): domain Eukaryota; kingdom Metazoa; phylum Platyhelminthes; class Trematoda; order Plagiorchiida; family Microphallidae; genus Atriophallophorus; species Atriophallophorus winterbourni. The sequence continues at coordinate 14,147 of JACCGJ010016728.1, read as the reverse complement.
CGTGTTGTTTTAGTTTTCATCAAATTTTGCGTTTATGTACCCAATATTTTAGTTCCAAACGTCGACCATGGGACAATGAAGCACACGGATAATCTGTGAGTTCTGAGTAACCCGTATCTGGATGCAACAACCCTAAATCACCACCACCACCATAAATCTTGAATCTGGGAATATACAGCAGAAGCTTGGACACCATGGATGGAAAACGACATCTCGCTACTCGAAAGTATTTAACATAAAGCAACTACAATTGTTACTAGATTGCATAATCTACCCTTTTTGCAGCGACTGACTTAACTTGTATTGTGCACTTTCGAGCGCAAGGGTACACCCAATCAGACACCACTATAAAATTGGTTCCAACCTCCCGGTCCGAAGTCACAATCTAAATCTCAAATACCACATTCCCGATTAAACAGTCTCGGTAATATTTACGCAATCCGTGTATGCATTTTGTGTAGCAGATTGTGTTCCCATCAAACGAAATGATCTTAAAACAAACGTTACGATTTTTTATGTTGAAAAATACAATTTTTGCCCCAGTTTACTGAAATCCCTTAGTGCTTCCTTTATACGCACATCTGGAAAACAAATTACCCAAGCATATATTTCCCACCGAAATTTCCTATCTCCATGTCACAAATTGAATTACTTTCGCTCCTAGGTTGAAGCACATGGTCACTAGCATTAAAGTACGATTTGTTTAACTTTCATACGTATATCTTTAGGTTTTGTACTGCTATTTGCTTTTTCAACATATATCCTGAACCTGGAATCTTGCACACTGACGAGCAGTCTGCTGTACCTGATATTTTGCTTCTCTTAGAAGTCGTAAGATCTCATCTGTTGGCATATATTGAACTTCATGAAATCTGACCGTTTCTAGTACAATGCTGTAGAGTTCTTAAGAGCATTCGGTTTAAACCAGTCGCTCGTTTGAGCTTTCTTCTGACCATCGGTGGAAAAAGTGTAGTTTTTGAGAGATTACTAGTTTTATTAGGCTGAATCTGGTGGAGTTGTTTTGTTGAACTCGGTTTCGAAAGCACGTACAAATCGCAAGGAAAGATTATTTACGTACATACGACTGACGTTGATCCTTGATTTACCAGTCCATTTGGCGTGGTGAATTCTAGTCTCGTGAAGCATCAATTTTGCACAAACCAATAAATGGTCAATGTTAGCACTTTAACATGATCTGGTGAAAAGTAGGCTTTTCAAATTAGTGTGCCTAACGAGAATAAGCTCAAGCTGATGCCAATGCTTTCACCAAGAATGTGACCAAGAGACTCAATGCTGTGGCTTTGTTCGAGAGAGTATGTTAGTGACACAATTACTGAACTGTGTCTATAGTTAGGAAACATGATGTCAATTATCGTTTTTTCTACAAACTCTGAACTTTCCCGTGCAGGTTTGCAGAGATTCGTTATCTGCACCAACACTGGAATTGAAATCACCCAGAACCACTACACAGTTTTTCACGGACACGTTTTAAGGACTGCTGTGAAGCTATTAGATAAAGATTTTTTTCTGCAGGCTTCGCAGAGAGAGTCCGTGGATGAACGTTGATTAATGTAATGTTACCGGTACTGCACTTCATATTTAGATCCGTTCGCTCCCGTTAATGATTGCTTTTGCTGCTTTTATTATGCTGTTTCGCACGGCAAACCGAAATCAATGCAGTTAAAACTGATAAGAGCCCTTGCCTTTCCAAAAATGTGTAATCCCTTTCTGTTCGCATACCAGTGTCTAGTGACAGTGTCTCTTGCAGGCAGCCACGTCGACCTTTAGCATTTTAGCTCATTGTTAGCCACAGCTTATTTTCCTACGCCTCTGATATTCAAAACGTCGTCATTAAATTCTAAGAGCTGAATCCTAATCCCCATGCACTCAATGTGGATAGCAAACCGTGGAGAGACGGTATTTTATTGACTGGGGTCTGCCAAGCTTGAGACCTGAAAATCTCTCCCACCGTCGAAAAGCAGCCTCAGGCGCTGAGCTTCACCCCAGTCGAAACATAGATTTCACCAGATATCTAATGCTTTCCGTGTTATAATTCTCAAAAGCGGAATGGAGTACCCTCTCCGTTAGTGTGCTTGCATGTACACCAGGGCAGTTGAAAATGGTAAACAAGCTGTTGCTCATGCAGCAAGTTCTCTCACTCTATTACACAATTGGAACAAAAGAAGAGCTTGGCTGATACAGTTGTGCAACAACGTCGTCGCAGGAGTTGGCATGACGATGTTGAATATACAATTTGTTACTGCCTAGTGGGAGTCCGTCTCGGTATTTCTCCTTGAGGTTTACTCCTGAAGCCTTTTCCATGACTAAATATAGCCAAAAGGCAGTGAAGGTTTGGGAAAATTGTTTTCATATCGCATAAAACATAATTAAATCACAATTAACGAACGAGTTTTAATCTGCAGAAAGGCAAGAAAAATGGCGCAGAAGTGTTGCATTTAGTTCGGACAATAATTTTACGTTTTTCAAACAACATTTGTGTAAACACGAATGCACGAAGCATTCATGACTTACACTGTCTTCCAAGTGCACGATTTCCGACCACAACTTATCTATCTATGAAAGAAGAACCACTCGTGTCTCTGGACGAATGAATGTGAGCATATATTCACGTCAACTTAACTCACAGTACAACACCACACAGACACAAATAGCATCAAATTGCATCTGCTCAAACAGCCATACACTACAGAAAACAACGGCAAGTCGCCACCACCCATTCACGCCAACAACAGATTGCAGGAATATTTAACGACTAGATGCGACAGCAAACTATATACTCTTTAAAGAACAGAATAAAAATCTCTATTTTAATTTCGCAAATCATCAAACACGCAAAAGTGTGGAAGATTGACTTGCCTATATTCAATTAATATCACTCCAAACAAAGTCCGTGACAAGTGTCAGTCTTTTTAACAATCTGAAGTAAATGTTGATAAATTCAAAAGCGAAGCCATCAAATTAAAGGGAGCGTCAACCAAATCTTAAATTTATACAGATATATCATTATAAACTCCAAGAGGCAACAAAATAGCTGACATTTACAGAACGCTTTTCTTGGATGACCAATGAAGACATCATATCATGTAAAGCGTTCAAATTGTGTCTCCGGAAAAGGGAGGTGCTGTGGAGCAGCCAACGTGTGCAAGCTCACGCACGCATTGGGCATTAATTATGCGCCAATTCATCTGTTGTTATTTATCCTTTCCTATTTGCTTTTCTGGATTTCAATTATCGACCCATGCTTGAACTAAGAGTTGTAATCAATTGATCAAATACAGAGCTTGTGCTCAGACGTTTGCGTTCTGCTTTCGAAAATTATAACAGATTGTTCATATTTGTGACTACTCATCCGTGCCAAGCCCATCGAACAATTCACAAAGTTGATCATGACGGTCCATAATGGAAGCACTGGACTCGAGTTTCGCTCTTATTTGAGCTCATCAGCAGTGCATATCCTCCGCTTCGGATGTGGGATTCGAACCCGCAACCATCACAATTGTAGTTCCATGCCTTAAATATCTGGGCTAACGTCCACCGTTTGACCGATCGCAATCCATAATTGTAATTTTTGGTTCCACTTAGTTGTTTCTCGTCAAAAATTGAAAGTGAGCTTTGTCTCAAGGATTGTATGTTCAAAGAAATGAACATATGCATAAATGTTCATATTATATATTTTTGACCCTATGTAAATTTTTTATGGGGCTTGCAATGCATAGATTTTCTACCCAAATATCTTTCACGAATAAATCTGTGAGTAAGCATTGATTAAATCTTTGTATATCTTCAATTCATATGCGTTGTATAAAACCATTTTCATTTTCAGATTAAGCGTGTATTTTGAACGAGACAAATTAGGTATGGTTCAACTTTTCGCTTTTTAAACCCGGTGTTTAGTGTGAAACCATCCGCTATATCTCGACCGACAGTTTTGACCAATTGGGTATGAGAGCTCATACATTTTGGTAGCCAATATTTCAGAGGGAAGACCATATCTGTGTTAGATCTTTCTTCACAAAAGCCACACTGAGATTATGAGCTCACTTTCAAATAACTCTTGCAGTCCTCTATGTAAAAATCCCACAAATTTTTTAGAACATATTTACAAGTGCGATCAAGTAGTTCTCCATTAGTCTCGATCAGCCTAATTTTTGTAAAGCGTACAGCGCATGAATTGTGACAGAATTATTTTATTAATGGAAAATGTAATCAACGATGTGGTTGTGTTGAGGTTACTGAACATTGATTTATAAGTGAGCTTACGTCGTTTTGGTTCTCTCCTTTGGCTGGTACACGATGCCACAATCTCAAAATTAATAAGTACTATCCAGAACGCACTTCTTCAGCATCTGTGTAGTAAACGCGTGGAACTCATTCCCCGAAGAACTAGTCATGGCAGCTTCAGTACAAACATGGCTGGACGAACGGTCGCAGGTACTCTTTCCGGAGCATTCCCATAGAAATCAATCTTCCCATTTTACGTCTAAAGGCAATAAAAACATTGTGAAAACATTTTTGACTAAATTTTCTGTTTGTTAAATTGTCGATCGTGTTTTCAATTGATTGGACATGTAACGTGACTTAACTCTCTCACCGTTCTTTTTTCAAGGATTCAAGACTTTATGGTTAAACAAGTTAATACTTTACAAAACGACATGATGACAGTAGGAATGAAAATGTGAAAAATATAACAGTATAAAATGAATAGAGAATGTCAATGTATGCTCACGAATGATATTCTTTTGCATGTTAAGTCCAATTTCGCTTTAAACGCCGCAGGCAAGGGAGTCCACCACATGTTGAGGTAGGGAATTCCAAGATTATAGCACGTCCGGGAAAATATGGCGCCGACAATCAATACGTGAACTTAGGAACGTAAAGGGATAAGGTATGTCCGCGTGTCACTTTCCCCATCACACCCCGAGCAAGTGTTTTTTAGTTTATTTTCTTTTGGTAAGACACAATTCTATAGGGCAGAATAATGTCGTCGTCGTATGCTCCCTTTTTTTGGGTGAAACGGTCACATCCGACCAAGACTTCGCAATCTTCGGTATAAGGAACGTTGTCTAGACACATCACTAACATTGTTGCTCTATGATAGATTAGATCGAAGACAGCAATATCCTTTCGCAGCCAAGGAGCCCAGACCTCGACCGCATACTCCATCGTAGGGCGAAGGTAGACATTCATTATCCTTGGTAACGTTACCAGAGAGAATCTTCCAAATATTCTTCGAAAGATACCTAACAATCTGTTTGCCCGTCGATATATATTCTGGCAGTGCACTGTGCTCTTCATTTTTCCGCTAATCCACACTCCAAGATATTTTTCTAACGAGCTCCATGCTAAGTTTTCAGTTCCGAATCAATATGTCCAAGGAACATTATTGCCAAGATGGAGCATCTTGCATTTCTGTATGTTGAATAACCTAGCATTCATGACCACCAAATTTGACACGTTATCCAAATCCCTTTGCAGTTTCTCGCAATCATCTGCAGAAATGATTGGCGTCCAAACAGGACTATTTTGGATGATATGTGGAAGGGTAAATCGTTTATGTATATTAGAAAGAGGAGCGGGTCAAGCACGGATCCTTGTGGGACTCCGTTGGTGGTTTTGAACATTTGGGATAGCACTCCGTTGACTTTAACACGGGCGTGGCGATCTGACAGGTAGTCGCGCAAACGTGAGAGGAGTGGTTCACATATTCCTAGACGTATTCGTTTTTCAAGAAGCAAATGTCAAAGTAACAGTCTTAAATGCAAGAACTTCTGTCCAACTCCTTCTTCCAGTCGTCTAACGCTACGAGACGATTTGTTAGACAAGAGCGATGAGATCGAAATCCATGCTGCGCAAATACGCAATTCAAAGAGTGCAACCATTCTTTCCGAGACTATACGTTCCATGACCTTACCAATAACAGTGTGATACCATCCGCACCTGGGGATTTTCTTACATTTGAGCAATTGACTTGGGACAATCTCTGGATTTATCAAAATTTCGCCCAATGTCGGGATTCCTGAGTCGGCTGAATACCCACTAAAACGTCTGGCACGAACACTTTAAAGTAATAAATTACGAGAGCATTCGCGGTTTCCAACGCGGTCTCAGTGAGTTTTTTACCATTCTGGACGGCCAAAATCCCTGGCTTAATTTGCTTTCGCGCGTATGATTTTGCATAGTAACTTAAGGTTGCGTTCCAATTTTGACAGTAGCATAAATTGGTGCGCTTCCTTATCCTCTCGAATAAGTTAAGTCAATTTGTTGCGTAACATACGGAAATGTTGCCAAGAAGTAGAAGTATTTTTGGCTTTATGCTGCAGCCACGCTGCTCGCTTCAATGCTATCCACTTTTTTGTTTTGCTGCGGAAAACAAAACGAAGCTCATATTCGGATCTTTTAGGAGCGATCTGCGAGTTCTCTCCTATCTTCAGTTTCAGAAAATCAATAAGTTCGTTCCATTGCGAATCAGGGCTTATGTGGTCAGTCTGCCAATGCTGAATTTGCACGGGCGCTTTACTTAGGGCTCATTTATCTACCCGGCGTACCACCCCCTAGTCTAACACAAGTACTGAATGGTCACTAAGACCCAGCGGGGCCTGGAATCCGATCGCTTCGAAGGATTGTTCATCCGATGTTAACACCAAATCCAAGACAGAGGGGCGGTCAGAACCTCTCCTCTGGGTGCATTCATAAACATGGTTGTATAACAGGATTTAATCTATTTCCTCTCTAAATCTGTATTCTAGAGTTTACGGGGAGTGATCGTCCCTGAGATAAAGGGCGGACAGATTAAAATCACCCATAATAAGTGTCGTTGCATGCTGTGTGCGAGTCAAGCGCTGAAGCACTTGGATCAAACTTTCGTTGTACGATTCCGTAGATGAAGGGGGCCAGTAGACCACACCAACCATGCAAAATTCCCCAGATATCAGCGTTAAAGAACCCTAAATTGTATCCTCGTGGGTGAATTCTGTGTTGTCTATTGGACAGCACTGGATGCGATTATGATAATAGAGAGCTACGCCGCCACCAATTCTCACTTGATCGTTCCTTATCAAATTCATATTTGGAATCGATATCTCCGTTTCAATCAATTGGGAAGAACACCATGTTTCTGTAATGGCGATAATGTCAGGTGAGTAGTGCGAACATATGTCGGTAAACTCCGCTTATGTATTAAAAAGGCTTTGCGCATTTTTATATAAATATCTTACAAAGTTTGTGGTGCTCAAATCATGAAAAGTTATCAAAGAGCCAACTTGGTTAAAGTCGGAATGCTCAAGTTTTTTGGAGCCATCGCATGATGTCCAGTTTGAACAGCCTCACTAGTCGTTGGTGGGTCGGTACTATCCGTTTGCTTGCTTCCGGCTATTACATTGCGCAAGCTCAACTTGACGTTTTGTAGTAGGTTTTTTCTATTAGCTTTCCATTCACGTTTGATAGTATCCGTCATTTCGGTTGTGAAGAAGGTTAGCTTTAAAGGGCTAGGACCTTGCCCTTTATAGTTGGCAGACCGGGGTTTCCTAAAGCATCCACTAGTATGGCTTTTTAATACCAATTGTTTCGGCTAGGTATTTCCACTGTTTGTGATCGCGTTCAACTTTTTTTGAGAAGGTACGTCAGCATCTTCCGAAATGCCTAGAAATACAATACATCTAGGATTATTTCCTATTCGAGATTTATTCGACGACATTTGCTCCCACTATGGTAGATCTGTATGGATGCGACATGTAGATTCTGGAACGCCTCTAAGAAGATAAGCATTGAAGAGCATATTTTCCACGTCCTCCACAGATTGCAGCGTTATTCGTAAGAGGCGAGGATCATTTTTGTGGGGAGAATTTAGGTGGCGGTTTAGCCGAACTATTGACGAGGGAGTAACTATGGCCAGTCCCATCTGACTACAAAGTTTATACCATTCAAGTAAGTCATGTTTATACTTAGCTTCGAACAGCGTTTCCCGTTACTCTGTCACGTCGGTACATATAACACTAATGTTTATACCCGCGGATTTTTGTTTATAACTTGAGCCGTTCTTTTGAGAACTGATTTTAATGAGTCCCTTCTCGTTTCTGTTCAGTCACTGATCCCGGCGAACACTTACCCGTTTTCGTCACCATCTGCGCGGTTATCTGGACAAATGTTGGCCTGTCCGAGTACGTTGGATTTTCTATCAGCTCTTTGTCAGTAACCTCTAAGTCGGGTAAGGATGGTGCCTCTATGACGTTTTTTAACAGTTCATTCAGTTCATTCAATTTTCATGGTTAAAAAGCATATAGCATTACGAAAACCACAGAATAATATGGAAAATACGAATAATATAACAAGCAAATGACTGTTTTGGGTTTCTTTTCTCTTATATTTCTGGACATAGTTTGAATTTAAAGGTTTCATTTTGGTTATGTAATCTGTCAGGTTTGTGCAATGCGAGTTCGGTTCACTGAATTTTATATTATGTTCATCGAAAGCCCGCATTGTTTCCATCAAACCAATGTAATCCACTTTTCTATTAAGTTTTGTTTGCTTTATCATTCTACTGGCGTTGCACACATATTAAAGAGGAGAACAAGGTGATCGCTTCGACCCAGCGGAGGGTGATACTCTACATCTTCAATGGCCGTGGGTCCAGAGGTTAAGACTCGGTCTATAATAGATGTCGGTTGCAAATTTCGTTGTCGAGTATATTCGAAAACATAATTATACAGGAGGATGTAATCAAATCGTTGGCGAAATTTGTAGTCTAGTGATCGGGGTGGATGATCTACTCGGTTATATAGTTGAGACAGAATGAAGTTTCCCATAATCAGAAATTGTGAATTACGCTGTATTCCAATATAGTGCATTGGTTTCAATAGTTTTTCGTTATGTCCATCTGATGATGATCGTGAACGGTAAACTACACCAACGATGCAACTGTCTCCTGATTCGAGCTCCATGTTACACCATATATTGTCTTTCAAATCAAGATCAGTGTCTGTAACTACCGTGCTGTATAAATGTTCGTGGTGGTAAACAGCCACTCTACCACCTGTGCTTTAGCGGTCTCTCCGAATCAGGGTCATGTTTGGAATAGAGAGCTCGCGATCGCTCACGTGATGTTTGAACCATGTCTCAGTTATTGCAACGACGTCGGGCGAGTTCAGATTACAACGATACATCATTTCAGACAGTGTGTTTACTAGGCACTGTGCCCTTGTATATAGGCAATTGATTGTGGTTTTCGTATGCAGTGATGGAGCTGAAAGCTCGTCTATTTGTTCAACCCTTCGAGAGTCAGACATTCGTACTTTTTTGGGAATGCTGCATTATTTATAACCCGAGTTTCGTCTGATCGTAGAATCCGTGGTTCATTAGGCGTTATCGGTGTATAATGAATAGGGTCACTCATTCTGTATTTGCAACGTGCCATGCGGTCGCATTATTTTGAGATCCTGTTAATCAGGATATACTGTTCTTACACTTACACGTACGTGGATATATTATACCTTGTTGGACTCCTCTCGAAGTCAGCTTTCTGGATATACCACTCTCGCAGCGGTATTCGATAATACGAGCAAATTCGGATTTATCGTGATTTTCCCATATTGGATCTACGCGTGCAACTCTGTTAATACGCTTCAAGTCCTCAAAGGGATTAACGTCATCGGAAAGATCTTATTCTTCGCCGTCGACTGGTTATATATTCAACGTCGTAAGAGCAACTACTGAAGCGCATCGCTGGAATCAATTCTGACTTTGTTCTTATTATTGAGCAACGCTTTTCGTCGCGCTCACCATATTCATCATCGATCGCTCGACGGAACCACTGCCTGTGCACACACAACTGAACAGTACTGCACACAACATTGACCGGATGACCCCGAAAAGGATACAAAGCGCACCGGGATGCATGTGCACGGTTTGCCGAAAGTCGGTAAGTCCTAAGGCGATGTCTGTCACGTGTTACGCCTGTTTGTTGAAAGTGCATGCAAAATGCGACAAATCGCTGACCTTGGATTTAGTATCGATTAGTAATGGAGATAATTGTCCTTGTGTATGAAACATAAAGTTTGCAAATTAAATCAAGTTTTATAGTAAGTTTTTGGTAACGTTTCGCTTCCGAACACAGAAGCTTCGTCAGTCCAAGGGTGTCGGTACGAACAGTGTTCAGGTTTAAATGGCATTCTCTTGACCAATCCTGAGTTCTCTAAGCTAGACAGGGGAGATCAAGATAATTGATCACACCTCCTAATTGCTGTGTTCATCGCTAATCATTTATTATTTGCACAGGTCAGCATCTGCTGACACTGCTTACGTAACCATGTGCGTATTAGGTGTAATGTTCGTTAATCCTTATCCGCTGTAAAACCGAACGCCAGATATTTGAGATATCCACCTTGTTCACCGCATTCGGCCCAGCCTTTGTTATTTCAACATCCTCAGCGTGAAGTCTTTCCCTATAAGATTTCACACCACGTCTTATCACTTTCACGTTATCAAGATCTACACTGTGTCCAGTGTCTAGCACGTGTTCAGCTAGGGCAGAATACCGAATCAGTGATTGAAATTCACTGTGATTGCGGGGTAGCTTTCCCACTCGCTTCCTGTGTTCGTTTACCCTAGTGCAGAGTTCTCTAGACGTTTGTCCTATGTAAACACCCGCGCAACCGTTGCAGTTGATTTTGTAGATGCAGTTCGTCGCACAACCTAAAGGAGTCTTATCTTTGAGATGCATTAATACGGAGCGGAAAGTTCTACCTGCCTTATATGTTACTCTGAGTAGCGCAATTAGGAGGTGTGATCAATTATCTTGATCTCCCCTGTCTGGCTTAGAGAACTCAGGATTGGTCAAGAGAATGCCATTTAAACCTGAACACTGTTTGTAACGACACCCTTGGTCTGACGAAGCTTCTGTGTTCGGAAGCGAAACGTTACCAAAAACTTACTATAACCGATTCATTGCAAACTTTATTTTCATGATTACGGACTCCCGATCGGTCTCGAATATTTTCAAATACTTTGCTGTCCTGGTGTCTGTTATGTTTGTCTGGTTTGCAAGGCCAAATCAACACCGTCAGCCTCGGCGGCGAAAACCCCTGAATATGATATTGAGACGCGTCTAAACGGAACGGAATCCAGTATACAAAACTGAAAGAACTGATAATAAACGTCATAAAGGCAGCGTCGTTAGCCGACTTAGAGGTTACTGCTCAAGAGCCGGTAGATAATCCATCATACTCGAGCAGGCCAACATTTGCCCAGATGACTACTAAAATGGGGAAGTGTTCGTCGGGATCAGTGATTCCTCGAGAAAGGACTCAGAAAATCCACTACTAAAATGACTGACTTAAATTATAAAATTAAGTCCGCGGGTGTAAACCTCAGCGTTATATGTATAAACGTGACCGAGTCGCAGGAAATGCTGTTTGAAGCTAAGAGTAAAAATGACTTAGCTGAATGGTATAATCTCTGCAGTCAGATGAGATTGGGCGCGGTTTCTCCCCCACCAATAGTTCGATTAAACCGCCACCTGAATTTTCCTCAAACGGATGATCCTCGCTTTTTAAGAATAACCCTTCTACCTGCGGAGGACCTGGAAAACGTACTCTTAAATGCTTACATTCTTAGAGGTGTTCCTTGTCGTATCCACGCAGACTTACCATGGTGGGAGCCAAAGTCGTTCCAGAAATCTCGTGGAGAACGTAATCCAAGAAGTATTGTAATTCTTGGTGTTCCGGAAGATGCTGCTAACGTACCTTCTCGAGAAAAGTTTAATCACGATCACAAACAGTGGAAATATCTAGCCGAAAAAATTGGTATTAAAAAGCCATACTAGTGGATGCTTTTAGGATACCGCGATCTGCCAACTATAAAGGGCAAGGTCCTAGCCCTTTAAAGCTAACCTTCTTCACAACCGAAATGACGGATACTATCAAACGTGAATGGAAAGCTAATAGAAAGGACCTAACACAAAACGTCAAGTTGAGCTTGCGCAATGTAATAGCCGGAAGCAAGCAAACGGATATTACCGACCCATCAAACGCCTAGTGATGAGGTTCAACCTGAATGTCATGCGATGGCTTCAAAAACCTTGAGCATTCCGACTCTAACCTAGTCGGCCCTTTGATTACTTTTCATGACTTGAACACTACATACTTTGTAAGATATTTATATAAAAATGCGCAAAGCCTTTTTAATACATAAGCGGAGTTTACCGACATATGTTCGCACTACTCACCTGACATTATCGCCATTACAGAAACATGGTGTTCTTCCCAATTGATTGAAACGGAGATATCGATTCCAAATATGAATTTGATAAGGAACGATCAAGTGAGAATTGGTGGCGGCGTAGCTCTCTATTATCATAATCGCATCCAGTGCTGTCCAATAGACAACACAGAATTCACCCACGAGGATACAATTTAGGGTTCTTTAACGCTGATATCTGGGGAATTTTGCATGGTTGGTGTGGTCTACTGGCCCCCTTCATCTACGGAATCGTACAACGAAAGTTTGATCCAAGTGCTTCAGCGCTTGACTCGCACACAGCATGCAACGACACTTATTATGGGTGATTTTAATCTGTCCGCCCTTTATCTCAGGGACGATCACTCCCCGTAAACTCTAGAATACCGATTTAGAGAGGAAATAGATTAAATCCCGTTATACAACCATGTTCATGAATGCACCCGGAGGAGAGGTTCAGACCGCCCCTCTGTCTTGGATTTGGTGTTAACATCGGAAGAACAATCTATCGAAGCGATCGAATTCCAGGCTCCGCTGGGTCTTAGCGACCATTCAGTGCTTGTGTTCGACTATGTTTGCAGTACTCAGCAATCGCTTGCTCCGAACGGGGTGGTTCGACGGGTAGATAAATTGGCCCTGAGTAAATCGCTAGTGCAGATTCCGCATTTTCAGACGGACAATATAACCCCTGACTCGCAATGGAACGATCTTGTAGGTTTTCTGAAAATGAAGATAGACGAGAACTCGCAGATCGTTCAGAAAAGGTGCGTCGATGAACTTCGTTTTGTTGTCCGCAGCAGAACAAAAAAGTGGATAGCACTGAAGCGAGCAGCGTGGGTGCAGCATAAAGCCAACACTACTTCTACTTCTTGGCAACATTTCCGTATGTTACGCAACAAAGTGACTGCGCAGCATGGATTTCGATCACACCGATCTTGTCTCACAAATCTTCTCCTCACGTTAGACGACTGGGCAAAGGAGATGGATAAAGGTTCTTGCATCCACGTCTGTTACCTAGACATTTCGAAAGCTTTTGACAAAGTCAATCATCATTTGATTCTTCAAAAACTGATGCGTTTAGGAATATGTGATCCACTCCTCTCATGGTTGTGCGACTATCTGTCAGATCGCGACGCCAGAGTTAAAGTTAACGGAGCGCTATCCCAAGCGTTCAAAACCACCAGTGGAGTCACACAAGGGTCTGTGCTAGGCGCTCTCCTCTTTCTGTAGTACATAAATGATTTACCCCTCCTCATATCGTCCAAAATGGTCCTGTTCGCGGATGATATGAAAATTTGGACGACAATGACTTCTGCTGAGGATTGTGAGAAACTGCAAACGGATTTGGACAGCATGTCGAATTGGGCGGCCATGAATGACATGTCATTCAACATACAGAAATGTAAGATGCTCCATCTTGGCAAGAATGTTCCTTGGACATATCGATTAGGAACGGAAAACCTAGCATGGAGCTCATTGGAGAAAGATCTTGGAGTGTGGATTAGCGGGAACCTGAAGAGCACAGCGCACTGCCAGAACATATATCGACGGGTAAACAGATTGTTGGGTATCTTTCGAAGATTCTCTCTGGTAACCTTACCAAGGATAATGAATATCTACCTTCGCCCTACGATGGAGTATGCGGTAGAGGTCTGGGCTCCTTGGCTGCGAAAAGATATTGCTCTCTTCAATAAAATCTATCATAGAGCAACAAAGTTAGTGATTGGTCTTCGCAATGTGCCGTACACCGAAAGATTGCAACGTCTGGGTCTATGCGACTTTACCCAAAGGAGGATACGACGCGATATTATCCTCACATATAGAATTGTGTCTACTGAAGGACATCCACTAAAACACTTGCTCGGTGTGTGTGATAGGAAAGTGACACGCGGACATAC
>JACCGJ010016726.1:0-14986 GCA_013407085.1 Atriophallophorus winterbourni | reverse complement strand
AGCGCAGCAGCCTGTAATAGGGAAGCAGGGTCGATCCTATGGAAGCTTCGAGACATCTTAAGTGGGGGTTTACCAAATGAAAGAAGTAACTCGCAGGCTAACACTACGTGGTCGCTCTTCCTAGTGGTGGCAGTACGACCAAATTTTGTATACCGCTTTCAGAAGTAGAAATAACTAGGTCAAGAATAGACGGAGACTGACCCTCGCGGAATCTAGTTGGTTCGTTTACGTGTTGGTAAAGTGCATGGGAGTGTAACCATTCCAGAAAATCGTTCGCGACTCCTGGGGCATGCGAGGTTTGGTACTCCCAGTTTATTTCGGGTAGATTAAAATCGCCGAAGATTACAACACGTGGTGATACGGCCAAAAGAGACGAGAGCTGAATTTGCAAAAGAGCATCTTCTTCCAAACTAGTGCTCGGACTACGGTAGATGCAGCTTACAACTATACGCGTGCATCCATGTATGAGCAAGGCAGATAATATCTGCACATTCGTTGTAGAAAAAGAAATACTTTTCTCGAAGGGAATAGCGTTATCAATAAGGAGCAACGGCCCTCCAGCTAGCTTACCCAGGGGTCGAACGCTTCTTACGGCGCTAAACCTATCCGCGATTAAAGCTGGTATGTGGTCATCATGAGACAACCATGATTCCGTGACACCCACAATTTTGCAGTTGGTGTCGTCAACTCTACAGAGGAGTTCAGCCCATTTATTTCTAATGCTACAAGCGTTTGTATAGAACAGAAGAGCACTATCATGTGGGGCCAGACTCCCGGTGTTAGGGCTACCTAAGAGCTCTTTGTCCTCGGGCGTAATGCCCGAGGCTGCTTCGCGTTTTTTGAAGGCTGAATTTCATCAAGAGATAAAGCATTCGTTTTTGAAGCAGACGACAACTCTTGGCATCTAGTTCCATCCTCATGGTCTGAGTCACTACAACTCATCCACGATTCATCCTCTAAAGGACGAAGCACGACAGTGGCGCACTTCAATGTTAGAGTACAATTCTCCTGTGTTAGCGTCATCGCCACACTGTTGTCAATTTATAAGCTTCGACTCTGGAGCGAATTTGGTGAGCTACGAGTTACAGCTAACTTTGACATTCTAGCTCTAATTGGGCTAGAACTTTTCAGGTGTGCCGGGGTGTCATGTTGTACGACGCATTTTCCCTCGACGCAGTTAAGCTTCTCTGCTTTCGAAAGGAAGTAGTCGCGATCACATTGCTTTGTGAATTCGACTACAATTGGCCGCCGCGATCTGATAGATGCGTCATTTGGGCCACCCCTCCATTTCCCGACCCTGTGAACTCGCTTCAGCGGAGTATTCGGTCGCATGCCTGAAGCACGGAGTAGGTCGATAACCTTTCTCCGATCGCTTTCCTTACGAGCCTTTGATTCTCGGATAAAAGGCTCAACCTGCGTTCAAATCAGGACATTTTTAGTTCGTGTTGAGCTAACTTGGTTCCTGGCTTGCAGCTCAGCAACCACTTTTCCTAAATGGTGGACTTCCCGAGCTAGAGCGCGAACGTCCTTAGTCGGGCTGATGTGAACACCCCTATTTTCTTTAACTTTTTTCCCATGGAGCCTTTGGGGGACAGGAAGATGGCGATGATTTCGCCTTCTGTGTTCTCAAAGGAGTGGTATGCTGGCTGGAGGTAGACGGGACCCCTGACCTAGCTACTTCGGCAAACGTTTTGGGTTTCGGAGATGGACGAGGAGGAGAACGCTTACGTTCCTCAAGTCGCTTACGTTCCTCAACCAAAGTTTCCACGGACTTCATGCAGTCAGCACATAGCCATGTAAGCCATCGATGGGCCGCATAAACCTTAAATTGTTCTGACGACAGTCCACAGCATTTGAGATGAGCCCAACGCAGGCACACGTCGCACTCTATACCTTTGGAAACCTTCTTGTTGCAGCTAGAGTAAAGGCAAAGACAAGAATTTTGAATCATTTTGCTAATGTAATCGAGGAATCAGAAATTTAATGAATTTCGAAAAATTTAGCAGCGTGGAAACAAAATTCAAACCGGGCGCTTCAAGTTCAGTTCAGTTCAGTTCAGTTCAGTTGCACAGGACAGTAAGTGGCGAACGAGCCAATCGAGCGTCCAGAATTTCTTTCGGTGGAAAGCTGCAGAGAAGCAACCACCACTGCCAAAGCGTTTTTTCTTATTGTGATTTGGATATCCTCGACGATCGCGCCGCCAAGGGATAAGCCAATCGAGCGTCCAGAATTTCCGTCTGTGGAAAGCTTCAAAGGAGCGCCCACCACTGCCAAAGTTGGTTCATTTTCCTCTGGTATCCTCGTCGTATGCGAAGGTACGTCCGATGTTTTCCAAGCCGTCCTTTGGTCCCAGAATTTGTAGCTGCGACTGAGAAAAACGGAAAGGGTTTCTCTTCACCAAGCCGGTGAGAGGTTAGCTATGGAAAATTGGTGCGTACATTTAAAACATGACATTTAAAACGAGGCATTATATAACAGGATTTTTTTAAATTGTGGTCAAGACCATATAATTTCAAAATGAACAAAAAATGGACAATTCTGACGACAGACAACCTGCATATTCACGGGAAAAAGTCTGGGAAAAGCCCAAGCCACAAGGCATCTAAACCCCTTTCGAATGCACCTATTGATGTGCAAGCTATTAGTTCCTCAGGCAGCTTGTTCCAGAAGCTTACCACTCTTTCACTGAAAAAGTGTTGCCTAAGATTCAGACGGCTGTGGTTTTTCGCGAGCTTCAATGTATGTCCTCTAGTTGAGGGGTTGATTGCTCGAGAGAACAGGATTTGACAGCCCTCGTCGCCTAAGCCTTCAGGATTTTGAAAGTTTCTATGAGGTCACCCCGTAGACGCCGACGCCGAAGGGAGAAGAGACCTAAAGAAATTAGACGTTCTTCGTAGGGTTTCCCAAACATACCTTCAACCATTTTGGTAGCCAGTCGTTGGACTCTTTCTAATAGTAATATGTCCTTTTGAAAGAAGGGGCTCCAGGCTTGCACGCAGTATTCTAAATGCGGCCTGACAATCGCCGTATATAAAGGGATAAACACTTCCGGCGTTCTACATGTCAGAACGGATTTAAGCCTAAAGAGTTCTCCTCTAGCTCGTTGTGCAGCGGTGG
Source organism: Atriophallophorus winterbourni (assembly GCA_013407085.1). Classification (NCBI taxonomy): domain Eukaryota; kingdom Metazoa; phylum Platyhelminthes; class Trematoda; order Plagiorchiida; family Microphallidae; genus Atriophallophorus; species Atriophallophorus winterbourni. The sequence goes on along the minus strand of JACCGJ010016726.1, from coordinate 11,869 downwards.
CACACTGCGCAGCCCATTTGAAGTCCGCTGTTACGACTATACCCAAATCCTTAATCCTCTGAATAGATTGAAAGTCGATCCTACCGTTATTCGCAGTTACTGTAATTCTGTCGACTGCTGCAGACAACAGATGACATTTACTATAGTTCAGAGGAAGATCCCAATCCTGCGACCATTTAATGACCTTTTCAATATCTCTCAACAAATCACCGTGATCACTGGATCCGGTGAATTTGACATCATCAGCAAACATGTAGCAGGGACATGACAACTGCGATGCCAGATCATCGATGAAGATCAGAAAAAGTATTGGGCCTAATACTGAACCTTGTGGGACCCCACTGGTAACTGTTGCGAATTCAGAGGTAGTATCGCCTACACGGACCTGGAAGGATCTATCACGAAGAAAACTGGGTTATCCAGTCGTGAAGCTTACCAGATATGCCTTTGGCCGAGAGCTTCATCCCTAGGAACCTGTGACTAACCGAGTCGAACGCCTTACTAAAGTCTAAGTAAAAGACCTCTACCCGTCCGCCTTCATCCAGTGTCTTAGAAACTCGATCTAAAAAGCATAAAAGATTTGAGAGACACGACCTTCCTTTAAGAAAGCCATGCTGAACCGTGCTTAATGATGAATTGTGCACGAGGTGGCTGCACAATCGATCCCTGATAAGTCTCTCCAAGGTTTTACATAAAACACTAGTCAAGCTTACCGGTCGGAAATTCTTAACTATGTTTGCGCAACCTCCCTTTGGAATGGGTACGACAATGGCTTTCTTCCAGTCATCTGGTAGGATGCCTTTGCAGAACGATTCGTTATATAACTCACATAGAGGCCCTGCTAGTACCGTAGATATTTCCTTTACAATTTTAGGATGCACATCGTCAGGTCCGGCGGATTTATTTCCGTCTAGATTCTTTAGGACACGTGCGACATCATCCGTGCAAAAAACTACTTCGCTTAGTGAGGCACCCATTTCCGTATTAAGAGTTGGGACTGAGTGAATCGCATCCCCGCCATCCATTCTATGTACGCTACGAAAATAATCCAGCAAAGCTGCTGCCTTTTCGGGGTCAGAATTGGCTTTCTGGCCATTGTCTAATATTAGGGTACCTATGTGCTCCATTGTCTTACCCTTAGACTGAACATAACTATAATACTTCTTAGGGTACTTTTTAGCAGACTTCGCCAGGTTAGTTTCGTAGCATCGCTTAAGCTTCCGTTGTAGCTTAACTGTGTTGTTCCTCGAATCCTTATAGCACGACCAATTTCTATAGGTTGGCAAGGCTGTGTATCTCCGCCAGTGTCTGTCGCGCCTAATAATGTTGCGTCACAGGGCGATAGTCAACGAAGTCGAAACGAGTGCCCAGTTTCTTTTGGAGGTGTGCTTGAAAACACCCGCCACTATCAGGATCGATTCGTTAGTAACACAGGGGTGTGTAACTGTGAATGAAAAATGGGAGATGTCTCATCACCGAAAGGTGAGAGAGTTATGCATTTTGCATGTCCAATCGAATGAAAAAACGATGGACAGCAGTTTATTTACACAAATACTAAAAATGAGAAAGAAACTCTTGTTTGTGTTTCAAAATGTTTTTTGAATATTTTTGTGTTTTGTTTATCATAAATATTCAGTTCAGTTCAGTTCAGTTTGCACAGGACAGTATGTGGCTAACAAGCCAATCGAGCGTCCAGAATTTCTTTCGGTGGAAAGCTGCAGAGAAGCACCCACCACTGACAAAACGTATATTCTTTTTGTCTATTTGAAATCTTCGCCGACCGCGAAGCCAAGAGATTATCCGGGTTGAACTTAGGAGGCACCGCGTCATAGCCGATGCTGGGGGGATTTATTCTTAGGGGTAATGTTACGGGAAAAGCACCTGCCACCGTTCGTCCAGCCCATGTTTGAACGCAATTACTGAAGTTGCCATGATTATTTCTGCGGAAGTGAGTCCCACGCGTTCACTATACGGATGCTAATGAAGTGCGTTCTGGATTCGAGCATGGTGTGCTGTTCAATTAGCTTAAGACTGTGCCCTCGTGTACCAACCAAAGGAGAGAACCGAAAAAAGTCATTGAATTCGAGACAACTTAAACCTTAGATGACCTAGAAGGTCTCTATAAGATCGCCCCTAAGTTGCCTCCTCCTAAGTGAGAAAAGTCCCAGTGTTAATAGACGATTTTCATAGTTGGTGTATGCTAACCCCTCGATCATGCGAGTGGTCAGCTTCTGTACCTTTTCTAGCTGCACAATATACTTCTGGTAATACAGCTTCCAAGCCTGGATACAGTATTCTAAATGTGTCCTTACTATTGCCTTGTAGAGAGGCAATAGCACCTCAGCTTTTCTGCAAGTTCAAGTTCAAGTTCAAGTTGCAAAGGGCTGAAGATGGCTAAAAGACAATCACGCGCCCAGATTTCCTACGACGTTATGCGGTTGAGCACCCGACACTTCGATATCGTGTAAAAAGTTCGTACTTTTCACATGTTCTTGTTTCCGAATATCTGGAATGTAAGGTAGGGTTCCTCTTCACCAGCACGGTGAGAGGTCAGCTATTCTAGAAACAATGCAATAATATGCGTGAACAATGTGTGGTGTATGAAATCACTAGCTCAGTTGAGGTAAAGTGAAACACAGTCATAAACTGCATGTGGTCTAATTTACTGTCAGGTTGTCCAGGCCTAGACAGATATGATAAAAATGTAAAAATATGTTTTTTTGTTTTTAAAAGGTTTTTTATTAGACAGCTTCAGGTTCAAGTTCAGTTCTTCTTCTTCTGAATCGAAAGCAGAAGTGATAAAATCCCGTTTAAGCTTCATCACAGTAATAAACATGGGTGACTTATGCTGACAAGGCAAACCCTGAGAGTAAAGGAACACCACTATATCACTCCGGGGATCAAGTCCATCCGTCTCAAAAATGCTGATCCAACGCGCTTTTGAATAGTTATTTAGATGATAGAGACAAGAGTCCTTTCGGTAGTGAGTTCCAAGTGTTTACCACCCGCGTGGATAGCGTGCTTTAATTACTCAGCTTCAGCCTTCTAGGCTTCTGAATCTTGAAGTCATGTCATCGAGTCCTCTACTCGCCAACTAATCGGACGTACTGGAGGAACTCGTATTCCTATTGACCGAGAAGAATACGGCGTGTCAGGAGCAGGTCAAATCTTTCCCTTCGAAGTTCTAGGCGGTAGAGTTTCAGTAATCTCCTATCCTTGTACGCGAGTTGGCGCATTCCACAAACCATCTTAGTGCCCCTCTTTTGTACATTCTACAAGGAGTCGCATTCGCCTCTAGACTGAGGGAATGCAACAGGTAGCCCATATTCCAACAAAGGACGAATGTACGCAGAAGAAAGTGTCCGTAACATTTTCTGGACGCAAATGAACGCCGAATCGCCCAGAGCATCTTAGTAGCGCTGCCTATTCTCCGACAAGTGTCAGCCTTCAACTTTGAGCAATCCATAACCAGAATCCCTAAGTCTTTTTCGACCGTCACCGCTCTAATAGGCTTACCTCCGAGAAAGTATTCACTACCAGTGTCATCGGAGTTTTGAGCAAGCAAGACATCTCCTCAAGTGAGCACGAAAAAAACTTTGGTTTAATTAACGATAAATTCCTCTTACGCGGAAGTTGAATTGCACTATATAAAATGAAGGTCCCGCCAATTTTTGATTATTGTAATATCATATATTCCCACATGGGGAGGCGTGATTCTTTTCTCTTAGAGAGACTTCAACGTAATTTCACCAAAATAACCTCGGGTTATTCTAACACTTTGCCTTATCAAGAAAGGTGTAATTTGCTGAGTGTCGAACCACTATGGCTACGCAGAATTTGTCTGAATCTGCTTCATTTCTTCCGAATCATTACTCAGCAGCGAGTTAAGCTTCAGTCTGGCATGCGCTTCTGCGATTATATTCAATATAATCTGCGCAATCGAAAAAGCTATTGAAAATCCCTTTGTCTCGCGCTAAAGTTGAACGTAACATCCTCCTAATTAGATATGCGCAACTTCGGAATTCTCTTCCTCTACATTTCCGTATGTGCACATCTACAGGAAAATGTAAAACGCTTGTAGAAACACTTACCGTTTATTCACTATCTAAAATCCTTAAGATAAACTCTTCTCTAGATATTCTATAATCTTATGGGATCCGAGGTTTCTAATTTCACATCTTTCTCCACATATTAGTATATCATTATGTCTTATGGTATTCTCTGGATAACTGACCAGTCACGTGTCAGGTTACCGGACCCTAGATATGTTGCTACACATTTTCATCGTAACCGTGCGTTTTATAATCATTTTTACCATATAATCCTTCACAGTTATCTGCTTATATATCTGCATATATTAGTATATCATGATGTCAGATAGTATTCTCTGGATAACTGGCCATTCAAGTGTCAGGTTACCGGACCCTAGAAATGCTTTTACAATAATTAATCACAACATTGCCTTCGATAACATTTTCTATACACCATTATGCATATAACTGTCTTTTATTCCTCACGAGGCCTGGAAATGTCTCATTTTTCATTTCAACGTGCAAAATAATAAGAAATAATCAAAACAACGTAAAAAAACTAAAAAAACATTCTTATTTCTTAAATGATGTATTATTTTACTTTGATGACCTCCAACCGTGCTGGTGAAGAGAAAATCTATCGTTATATTCCAGTGTCTCCGAATAACGAATCAACACTGTAATTGGCTCGAAATCTATCCGCCCGAGATTTGTTCCGTATGCGATTCATTCTCCTGCTGATAACGAAAATCTGGCTAATAAACAAATTTTGATTCGATTCCTCGACAATTCTTCAAGAGTATTGGAGCACAGCACCCTACTGCCTACTCCCTGCTATAACCACACCCTCTCCCATCCCCCACAATTTCTTAGATTATCTCATTTCGATGGATTTATGTTTTCCTTCAATCTTTTCAATCGACCTTTCCGTAAAACATGAATGTATGCATATATAATTTATTTATCATTTTTTCATGACAACTTCATTACAATTCCCATTACTTTCACCAAAATTACCTTCCATTTCTGTTCTCCATTTGTTTCTTGCAACCTTGCCATTCTTAAATCTTGACACAATTTAAATGAAATTTCATTTCTATTAGACGTTGATAATTTTTTCTTACCTATTGTATATTAATTTCCATTAATAAACGGAAAAAAATGTTTAAAAATCCCGCTTACTTCGGTCACTTGCACTGTACTATTTTCTTTTCCTGTTCAAATTTTGATAAACTGATCATGTATTGCATGCCTTGGATGTCCAAGAATATATAATATTAATATTATTATTATCGAAGTTTATACGCATGACCATTGTCTTTTCCTCATCGATAGGCAGTGACCAGCGATGTGTCCAACTGACTAAGTCATCAACTGCTTGTTGCAGTTGCATGTGGCCATCGCAGGAACTGACAGAGGCTCACAGATTCACATCATCCGCGAATAAAAGACAATCGATAGCTACTGCGTCCGGAATATCATTCACGAGAATTTTGAATAACAATGGGCCAAGGACAGATCCCTGCGGCACTCCGGAGCCTGCTATCATCTCTGAAGACAAAACTCCATTCACCTCTACACTGTTTGACCACCTTGAGATGAATGCTTTGATCCATTCAAGTAGACAACCTTGAATACACAAACCCTCCAACTTGACGAGCAATCGGCGGTGGGGCACGCGGTCGAACGCCTTACTGAAGTCGACAAAAATGACATGGACGTCTTGACCAGAATCAGTCAAAGCACATAAACTTTCTCGCACCAGGAGCAGATTACTTACGCATGAGCGATTTTTGGTGAATCCATGTTGTTGTGGACACCATAGCCCACACTCCAAAAGAAAGTGCTCTATGTTTCTTTCGAACAGCTTCTCTAAAATTTTACCGTTTACAGAAGTCAATGTGACTGGCCTGTAATTATCGGGACTACTGGGGTCCCCACGCTTAAACATAGGTGTAATAATACCCTGTTCACATTTTTGTGGAAAGAACCCTAATGTTACCGATTTTGTAAACAACCTGACCAGCGGAACGCGAAACACTTCTGATAGTGCTCGTAAAACCATCGGATGAATACCGTCTGCTCCTGGCATGGATTGTGTCTAACTGTTCCAACAGAAGTATGACACTCCATACATAATAATAATATATATTCTTGAACATCCAAGGCATGCAATACATGATCAGGTTATCAAATTTGAACCGCAAACGAAAATAGTACAGTGCAAGTGACCGGAGTGGGGGATTTTTAAACATTTTTCTCCGTTCAATAAGGGAAATGAATATACAGTAGGTAAGAATAAATTTTCAACGTCAAATAGAAGTACAATCTCATTTTAATTATGTCAAGATTTACGAATGTCAAGAATGCAGGAAACGAATGGAGAACAGAAATGGAAGGTGATTATGGTAAAAGTGGTGCGAATTGTAATGAAGTTGTCATGCAAAATTGATAAATAAATTATACATGCATAAATTCATGTTTAACGGAAAGGTTGGTTAAAAAGATTAAAAAGGGAACATAAATCCATCGGAATTAGAGAATCTAAGAAATTGTGGGGGATGAGAGAGGGTGTGGTAATAGCAGGGAGTAGGCAGTAGGGTGCTGTGCTCCAATACTCTTGAAAAATTGTCGACCAATCGAACCAAAATTTGTTCACCAGCCGGGTTTTTGGTATCTACAGCAGAATGAATCGCATACGGAACAGATCTCGGGCGGATAGATTTCGAGCCAATTACAGTGTTGATTCGTTATTCGAAGACACTGGAATATAACGAAAGATTTCAACTTCACCAGCACGGTGAGAGGTCATCAAAGTAAAATAGTACATCATTTAGGAAATAAGAATGTACATTAAAAAGACTTACCGTTTTTTTTTAATTTTTTTAGTTTTTTTTCATTTTGTTTGTAGACTTTTGATATTTTGCACGATAGGATAAAATATGAGACATTTTCAGGCTTCATGAGAAATAAAAGACAGTTATTTACATAATGGTGTATAGAACATGTTATCGAAGGCAATGTTGAGATTTATTAGTGTAAAGGCATTTCTAGGGTCCGCTAACCCGACACCTAAATGGCCAGTTATCCAGAGAATACTATCTGAACTTATGATATACTAATATATGCAGATATATAAGCAGATAACGGTTAAAGATATGGTCATATGGTAAAAATGTTTATAAAACGCACGGTTATGATGGAAATGTGTAGCAACATATCTAGGGTCCGGTAACCTGACACTTGAATGGCCAGTTATCCAGAGAATACCATAATAATATTAATTATAATAATATTAATGATATTAATAATAATAATGGTAATAATAACAATAATAATAATATACATTCTTGGATATCCAAGGCATGCAAAACATGATCAGTTTATCAAAATGTGAAGAGGAAAAGAAAATAGCACAGTGCAAGTGACCGAAGTGAGCGGGAATTTTAAACATTTTTTCCTTTTAATAAGGGAAATTAATATGCAGTAGGTAAGAAAAAAATTATCAATGTCTAATGGAAATAAAATTTCGTTTAAATTGTGTCAAGATTTACGAATGGCAAGGATGTAAAAAATAAATGGAGAAGAGAAATGGTAGGTAATTATGGTAAAAGTAATGAGAATTGTAATGAAGTTGTCATAAAAAATTGATAAATAAATTAAATATGGATGAATTCATGTTTTTACGAAAAGTTTGAATAAGAAGATTAAAGAAGGAACATAAATCCATCGGAATAGGAAAATCTAAGAAATTGTGGGGGATGAGAAAGGGTGTGGTTATAGCAGGGAGTAGGCATTAGGGTGCTGTGCTCCAATACTCTTGAAGAATTGTCGACCAATAGAACCAAAATGTGTTTACCAGCTGGATTTTCGTTATCCGCAGGAGAATAAATCGCATACGGAACAAATCTCGGGCGAATAGATTTCGAGCCAATTACAGTGATGGTTCGTTATTCGAAGTCACTGGAATATAATGAAAGATTTTCTCTTCACCAGCACGGGGAGAGGTCATCAAAGTAAAATAGTACATCATTTAGGAAATAAGAATGTACATTGAAAAAACTTAAAGTTTTTTAGTTTTTTTTAGATTTTTTTTATTTTGTTGGTAGATTTTCAATATTTTGCACGTTAAGATAAAAAATGAGACATTTTTAGACCTCATGAGTAATAAAAGATAGTTATATACATTATGGTGTATAAAAGATGTAATCGAAGGCAACGTTAAGAATTATTAGTGTAAAGGCATCTCTAGGGTCCGGTAACCTGACACTTGAATGGCCAGCCTTAAAGTCGAAACCGTTCACATCAAAGGCCCCATTAGCGATAGTTGCCTCGAAAGGAATTTCTCCTAGTGTTATCTGCACCAACGTGCCAGAGTCGACTGAGACGTTATTTTCGAATAGACATCAGAATGATTTGGCTAAATGGTTGAAACTGTGCACTCGCATGAATCTCAAAGCGATCCATCCGGTTTCGTTTATTCGCTTGAGTCGTCCTCCCAAAGCGCTACATCAAAATAAGCCGCGGTTGCTCAAGGTAGTAGTGCATAATGAGAAGGATTTGAAAGATGTACTTCTGTCGACATACTTGCTACGGGACGGCATGAAAAATACATCTCGTGTATTCGTTATGGTGCCCTGGTCGGAGCGGGCAAAATCGCCACCGGGAGGTTACCAAAATAAAACAAACGATCGCAACAAGCGCACCATTATTCTCTTAAATGTCCCAGAAGATGCCACCGGTTCAGATACGAAGTGTAAATTCAACCACGACCTACAACAGTGAAGATTTATCAGTAATGCTATCTAAACCACCAATGTAACGGTTATCGATACGTTCCGAATCCCGAACTCATCGAATTACGAAGGTAATGGTCCACGACCCGTTAAACTGACTCTTTTGACCACCATAATGGTGAACACCGTGCTTAGCAACTGGAAACAGTATCAATACAAAGTTCCACGAGAGATGAAAATTATCAGTAAACACCTGAAAACCGGCTCTATCGTGGAATTTACCGGACCCGTTGGTAGTGAGCACAGTGATGCCGGGACTTGTGCTCCAAAAAACGGATGTCGACCGACTCTATCGGAATCGGTGATGTAATATACCCATTGACACGAAGACCATTATTTTTGACACGTACTCAACTTACCTGCTCAAATACTCATCATCCAACACTTTTATCAAGATCTACCATCAAATGTTTATACACCAACGCACAATGCTTGATAAATAAGTTACCCGAACTAATCGAGCTTCGTCAAAAATATTCACCACTCCTGATAGCCGTAACGGAAACTTGGTTCAATCAGCAATTAGTTGAGGAGGAAATTTCCATTCCAAACATGTTTCTTTTTCATCGTACTCGAATGGATCGTGGAGGAGAAGGTGTTGCTATTTACTATGATCAACACCTCACGTTCAGAGAAATCACGGATAATGATTTGATACTGGAAGATACACTTTGGTGTTCACTTGAATTAGCAACAGGTGAAAACTGTGTTGTTGGTGTGATTTACCGACCACCGTCAGCAGACGAAGCATACAATGCTAGTTTAATTGAGAAAACTCAGCTGGTTGTTTCCAGATATCAAAACAACGTCCTGATCATGGGTGACTTTAATCTCCCGAATTTACTAAAAAGCGAGATTCCACCGGTGAACTCTCTTGATCATCTATTCTACAAAATGTTCAACGAAATTCCTTTATTCAACCACATTACGCCGAGGACAAAGAGAGCCCTTAGGTAGCCCGAACACCGGGAGTCTGGCCCCACACGATAGTGCTCTTCTGTTCTATACAAACGCTTGTAGCATTAGAAATAAATGGGCTGAACTCCTCTGTAGAGTTGACGACACCCACTGCAAAATTGTGGGTGTCACGGAATCATGGTTGTCTCATGATGACCACATACCATCTTTAATCGCGGATAGGTTTAGCGCCTTAAAAAGCGATCGACCCCTGGGTAAGCTAGCTGGAGCGGCGTTGCTCCTTATTGATAACGCTATTCCCTTCGAGAAAAGTATTTCTTTTTCTACAACGAATGTGCAGATAATATCTGCCTTGCTCATACATGGATGCACGCGTATAGTTGTAAGCTGCATCTACCGTAGTCCGAGCACTAGTTTGGAAAAAGATGCTCTTTTGCAAATTCAGCTCTCGTCTCTTTTAGCCGTATCACCACGTGTTGTAATCTTCGGCGATTTTAATCTACCCGAAATAAACTGGGAGTACCAAACCCCGCATGCCCCAGGAGTCGCGAACGATTTTCTGGACTAGTTACACTCCCATGCACTTTACCAACACGTAAACGAACCAACTAGATTCCGCGAGGGTCAGTCTCCGTCTATTCTTGACCTAGTTATTTCAACTTCTGAAAGCGGTATACAAAATTTGGTCGTACTGCCACCACTAGGAAAGAGCGACCACGTAGTGTTAGCCTGCGAGTTACGTCTGTCATTTGGTAAACCCCCACTTAAGATGTCTCGAAGCTTCCATAGGATCGACCCTGCTCCCCTATTACAGGCAGCAGCGCTACTCCCATGGCAAAACATTGACCATGTGGATGGGATGTGGGGGCAAATCAAGAATAACATCCTTCAACTTCAGGATCGATTCGCTCCTCTCTTACCCGTTCGCAAAAAAGGTAAACCTCAATGGTGGTCAGCCTCAGTTTCCCGTAGCGTACGTCACCGCGACGCAAAATAGAGGCGTTATAAGCTTACTCCCTCATGTGGGACTTGGGCCCGTTACAAAGAAGCGCGAAACATAGCTGTTTCCAAGATACGTGGAGCAAAGATTTCTTTCGAAATGAGACTCGCTCAAGTGGCCCATACTCATCCGAAACGTTACTACAGCTACGTTCAATCTAAAGTGTCAACACGAAAAGGTGTAGGTACCTTGAGAAGGGACGATGGATCAGCCGTCATTGCAAGCACTGAAAGGGCTCAATTGTTTTCCGCGCATTTTCAAGGCGTACAACGCCGAGATTATAACTCGAATGCATCTGCGCCAGCACTCCAATGTGTACTCTCTGATCGCCCCCTCTGCACTGACCTTACATTCGAGGTACACATTGTTGAGAATATATTGGCCAGCCTAGCTTACAACAAGTCGGCTGGTCCCGATAGCATCCATCCACGAATGATCAGACTGTTAGCGCCTATGTTAGCTTCAATGAGTGCCCACCACTGCCAAGTTGGTTCACTTTCCGTCTGGTATTTCTCGGTCGTATGCAAGGTCGTCCGATGTTTTCAAGCCGTCCTCTGGTCCCAAGAATTGGTAGCGGCGACTGAGAAGAACGTGAAATGGGTTTCTCTTCACCAAGCCGGTAGAGAGTTAGCCTATTGAAATTGGTGCAGTACATTTAAACATGACATTAAAACGAGGCATTACATAACAGGATTTTTTTTGTTTTTTTTTTTAAAAATTGTGGTCAAGACCATATAATTTCGAAATGAACAAAAAATGGACAATCCTGACGACAGACAACCTGCATATTCACGGGAAAAAGTCTGGGAAAAGCCCAAGCCACAAGGCATCTAAACCCCTTTTGAATGCACCTATTGATGTACAAGCTATTAGTTCCTCAGGCAGCTTGTTCCAGAAGCTTACCACTCTTTCACTGAAAAAGTGTTGCCTAAGATTCAGACGGCTGTGGTTTTTCGCGAGCTTCAATGTATGTCCTCTAGTTGAAGGGTTAATCGCTCGAGAGAACAGGATTTGACAGCCCTCGTCGCCTAAGCCTTTCAGGATTTTGAAAGTTTCTATGAGGTCACCCCGTAGACGCCGACGCCGAAGGGAGAAGAGACCTGAAGAAATTAGACGTTCTTCGT
>JACCGJ010016725.1:0-48817 GCA_013407085.1 Atriophallophorus winterbourni | reverse complement strand
AAGCTTCAAAGGAACGCCCACCACTGCCAAAGTTGGTTCATTTTCCTCTGGTATTCTCGTCGTATGCGAAGGTACGTCCGATGTTTTCCAAGCCGTCCTCTGGTCCCAGAATTTGTAGCTGCGACTGAGAAAAACGGAAAGGGTATCTCTTCACCAAGCCGGTGAGAGGTTAGCTATGGAAAATTGGTGCGTACATTTAAAACATGACATTTAAAACGAGGCATTATATAACAGGATTTTTTTTGTTTTTTTTTAAAAATTGTGGTCAAGACCATATAATTTCAAAATGAACAAAAAATGGACAATTCTGACGACAGACAACCTGCATATTCACGGGAAAAAGCCTGGGAAAAGCCCAAGCCACAAGGCATCTAAACCCTTTTTGAATGCACCTATTGATGTGCAAGCTATTAGTTCCTCAGGCAGCTTGTTCCAGAAGCTTACCACTCTTTCACTGAAAAAGTGTTGCCTAAGATTCAGACGGCTGTGGTTTTTCGCGAGCTTCAATGTATGTCCTCTAGTTGAAGGGTTAATCGCTCGAGAGAACAGGATTTGACAGCCCTCGTCGCCTAAGCCTTTCAGGATTTTGAAAGTTTCTATGAGGTCACCCCGTAGACGCCGACGCCGAAGGGAGAAGAGACCTGAAGAAATTAGACGTTCTTCGTAGGGTTTCCCAAACATACCTTCAACCATTTTGGTAGCCAGTCGTTGGACTCTTTCTAATAGTAATATGTCCTTTTGAAAGAAGGGTCTCCAGGCTTGCACGCAGTATTCTAAATGCGGCCTGACAATCGCCGTATATAAAGGGATAAACACTTCCGGCGTTCTACATGTCAGAACGGATTTGAGCCTAAAGAGTTCTCCTCTAGCTCGTTGTGCAGCGGTGGCACACTGCGCAGCCCATTTGAAGTCCGCTATTACGACTATACCCAAATCCTTAATCCTCTGAATAGATTGAAAGTCGATCCTACCGTTATTCGCAGTTACTGTAATTCTGTCGACTGCTGCAGACAACAGATGACATTTACTATAGTTCAGAGGAAGATCCCAATCCTGCGACCATTTAATTACCTTTTCAATATCTCTCAACAAATCACCGTGATCACTGGATCCGGTGAATTTGACATCATCAGCAAACATGTAGCAGGGACATGACAACTGCGATGCCAGATCATCGATGAAGATCAGAAAAAGTATTGGGCCTAATACTGAACCTTGTGGGACCCCACTGGTAACTGTTGCGAATTCAGAGGTAGTATCGCCTACATGGACCTGGAAGGATCTATCACGAAGAAAACTGGTTATCCAGTCGTGAAGCTTACCAGATATGCCTTTGGCCGCGACCTTCATCCCTAGGAACCAGTGACTAACCGAGTCGAACGCCTTACTAAAGTCTAAGTAAAACAGTTTTACCCGTCCGCCTTCATCCAGTGTCTTAGAAACTTAATCTAAAAATTTCGATCGAGTTCATTTCAGTTCTGTTCGCACAGGACAGTATGTGGCTAACGAGCCAATCGAGCGTCCATAAATTCTTTTGATGGAAAGCAGCAGAGAATCACCCACCACTGTTAAAACGTTTTTTTCCTTTTGTCTAGTTTAAAATTGAAATCTTCGATGATCACGACGCCAAGAGATTATCCAGATTGTGTTTATGGAGCACCGCGTTATAACCGATGTTGGATGAAGAAAATAGCAGTTTCTCTTCACCAGCACGGTGAGGCATCAGCTGACGTAGAATAGTGTATAAAAACTCTATCATTTACTTAATTTACGGAATAATGGTAAACGGTGATCAACCTGAGCTTGTAAAGCAATTAGGTAGCGTTTTCAGAAAAAAAACGTACCCCAGTTGCGGTGTAAACCATGTTTAAACTCGAGACGAAGCTGCGGGATATAAGTTATACTCAAAGAATGTTCCAGACGTTTACCATCTTAATGCTAAAAAGTGTTTCCTGTAGTCAAGCCGACATCGTTTCTTAGCTATTTTAAGTGAATGCCCACGGGTGTCCAGCTCGGGACTTAAGGTAAAAAACTCGTTTATTGGCACGCCACTTATACTCTCCAAGACCTTGACGGTTTCAATTAAGTCACCTCTTAAACGACAGCGTCTAAAGTAGAAAAATCGAGAGACATAACGCGTACAGCGTACGGTTTCCATCGTCAATTTTCTGCTCTGTTTTCAAGCCAATATTCCTCCATTTGGTTCGAAAAATGTATTTTTAAATGGCTTAGATATTTATGAACTGACTGTATGAAAATTTTGAACTTTTCGGATTTAATTCTCCCCGAGATGTCACAATTCTGATGTTCATATGGGATTAATAGTTTATGCTTATAAGCATTATGGATTTTCTTTTATTTGTTATTGATTCCAACAGAATATTGCTCTATTTTCCTACAGAGATGCACTTTAAAGTTTGAAGCTGAGAATTTGTCGACACATATTTGACTTTGAATGGTATAAAGAAGTATCTCACGAGCTAACATAAGTATTTGTCGATTAATAATAAAGAGAAATGTCAGCAATCAATGATTGATTGCGGAAATACAAACTTCAGCTCCAACTGCAAAAAGTGTATCGCAGATTTCGTTCCGTTCAATGTGGTGCCTATTCATGTTGGATACCTAGCCTTTGAGCTGGATACAGCGAAAAGTGACTGCATAACTTCCACTGAGCTTGTAAAAGTTGGAGTTGAGGAAGAGGATGAGGGTAAAACAAAATCAGTGATTTCTTGGAGAAGCTGAGAATTTGTCTATACATATTTAACTTTGAACGGTATAAAGAAGTATCTCACGAGCTAACATATGTATTTGTCGACTAATAATAAAGAGAAATGTCAGCAATCAACGATTGATCGCGGAAATACAAACTTAAGCTCCAACTGCAAAAAGCGTATCGCAGATTTCGTTCCGTTCAATGTGGTGCCTAATCATGTTGGATTCCTAGCCTTTGAGCTGGATACAGCGAAAAGTGACTGCATAACTTCCACTGAGCTTGTAGAAGTTGGAGTTGAGGAAGAGGATGAGGGTAAAACAAAATCAGTGATTTCTTGGGTTCCATCAGGAGAAGATGAAGAAGATTCATTTAACGAATTAATATCTTTGCCACACAAACCTTTGAGCGCACTCATAATTGACGACTGTTATTCGTTCTCAAAATCGATTTGACATATATATCTCGCATGCGTTGTATCTCGAGCTTGATTGATGAACACAGCTGGGAGACAGCGTGATGATCAAGATTTTTGAAAGCCTTTTTCCTCAGTCTTCATGGGCGCTTCAATTTATTGGAGGAAAAACAATCAAGTCGAACAAAAATAGTTTCCTGTGAACAGCATATATAAAAGCAAAAGTTGAGATCGGATGTGAAAACGTCACATTCAAGGGAAACGTCCGGTTCGTTAAAAATACGGAAGTCAGTGTCGCTTAGCATGGTCCTCAGCGCCGATATATTGTCAGGTTCACAAGTCACTTTTCGCCTGATTCTGCGAGTCATGTAACTATGCCCCACACTTCCGTAGATTTCAGGAAGTATTGTGATCCCACAGTTAATAGAATTTCCAATCGGCGCAGATTTGCGGGCATGAAAAATTTGTGGCGCATTAGTGAAAGCTTAATACAAACAAGCTTCAGAACGCGTTAAAAAATGAACAAATCTGCGATTATCACTAGAATTGGTTCCATCAATCAGCAAAACTTGCGAAAACTTCTATCCAGCTCCGAGCTAGAAGATCGGACACTTACACTACACTTACGCCATTTGTTACGGTTACAGGGAACACAGAATGTTGACGAACGAGTACTATGCCAGATCCGGGTCCAGAGTTTTCCAAACGATTTGCGCAAAGTTCTGCTTACATTAAAAATACAGTAACCTAGACGAGTTTCCTCAAGTTGCATATAAAGTCTATGAGATCTGTCGTAACACATCAATTTGCTCAGTCAGCCAACCCATTTTAACCCCTTGTACTTCCTGTGCAGATTTAAACAAGGGTATATCTGATTTGAAATTCCGCATCATAGTCTCTTGCAGATGTCCGCTATTCATTTCCAGGGTAACAGTCAGACAGAGGGCCAATTGCTTACCGCGTCACTCCAAGACAGACAGCGGGCAGATACCGTCGCAAGCAAGTGATCAATCAGAGACATGGGTTGGTCTGAGACCAACGAAACCTCGAACAGGTAAAATGACCCTGTGTTTAATATCACACAGAAGATACCAGGCATGGCTGGATTCCAACCGAATTTACGGGATCGCCTCGCTAAAGATCGCCAGCACCGCCAATTAAGTCTTTTCCGCACATACGGATGGAGCGACTGACGGACGAGAGTTTGGCATCGTGGTACTAAAAGGTATTTCACATTTTGACAAATTGCCACATGAATCTTGAGACTGGTTGAATGTGGACACAGCCAGCGTGAGATGATCGCTTTTTGTAGAGAGCCACAGTATCGGATCCGTGGACAGCATTAGCGAGTCCAGGGTGAATTCGGGTAGACATTTGTGGTGACAAAATGCGCACGAATCACTTGCGACCAAATATCGCTTGACATTATAAAATGCGATACCGTTTTGTGTAGCGCAAATAATATAGTCATACGCGATACAACAAAGAAAGACAGCCCTATCGGTTGAACAATTCGGTTCGCTAAACTCAAACGAGTGAAGTTGTTTGTATGAAATATCCGCTATTCCGTACCAGATGAAGCATGCACTGATACACGGCAGAGAACCGTATAGTCTATAGTAATTTGTAGTCTTATATTTTGTATCATCATAATTTGTCAACTTAGATTTTCTGTTCGTTAAGTTGTCTCTGTGAGAAAATACTCACGGTCTTGCTTCATAAGAACAAGCCGATCGATTGTATTCAATGTTGAATAGATTTTCGAAACTGAGGCAGATCCATTCAAGTTTTATCGATCCTCGATATCAGGTTTTGACCATCGGTTTCTGTCAATAGTGCGTCCAATCGGTTGTTCAATTGGGATTAGGTCGACTCTACGAACGGTTTTGCAGTCTTAATTTTGAAAAACATTCTGTTGGATTCCGTTCCAGATCAGCTGAGAGATACGTCTTGCCACAACCAAATTCACACCGGCGCACACAATGAAATACCACTTCACCAAGTCGGCGAACGCGTTGTCAGCGTCCGGCCACTGCTTCCAGCAGATCGTCATTCCAGGCGGATATACTTAGGTACAATTCCTGTTTAAGCCGAACCAAACGTCACTGGGGATATTTTCTTTTTTTTCTGTCACGGAACCAGTTGCCTGCTACGACCACAGAATCGCTTCTAAAACCGGGAGTGACGAGCGTTTACGAATCGATCCCAAATCAAAACAATACGTCAAATAACGCTGTACTATATTGACAAAGAAGACTAAAAAGTAAAATATAACAAACCTTAACGGTAATCGAATACAGGTTTCAATGCAAACCCAACGCGTCCAATAAACGGAAGTCAAACAGCTCAGTTGAGAGCACAAAAAATTACCGTTTTCCAATAACGGTAAACACGGGTAACGGACAAATCAAAATGTGCGGAAGCCGAAGTGCAGTTAAACAAAGGGAAAATGTTCGGGAAAGAAAACTCTCACATTTAACATTTAGTTTAAATGTTATTTTCAATTTAAAGAACAAACAAAAATATCACGGGAAAATCTATGACACAAAAAACTTGATACGGAACAAGGGTGTAGGGTGGGAACAAATGTCTCCAGTTCGTTTGATCTTGCTGGACCGAAAGAGGAATTTTCAAGACATCGACGCGGATTCATACACCGCCCACCAAAATTCCTCAAAATCTGAAAAGCAAGTAGAGACACAAACACTGAACTGCGGGGCTCTCTTCTAACTGGCTACCCGAACCGTGTACCTGCGCGACCAATGACAGCGACTCGACGATCAAATGTTTGGTGGTATCTCTGGAGTTGGCAGACCCGCCTCCCACCTAAAACATTTGCCTTCAATGTAATCAACGTTCGTCTTCGCATGCAACCGGCAGACTGAATGCTTGGTGGTATTTCTGGGGTCAGCAGATCCGAAAACCCGCCTCCCACCTTAAGCACCAGCCCCCGGGCCCGACACCCCAGGTACACCCTATTCCACACCCTACCGCTACACTACTCGGCACCCTCAAGCAAACATAGCTTCCTAACGTCACGCTCCAAGATTCCTGCGGATGAGCGCACGGTGACTCTTCGAACTAATCCATCTCCACTATCGTTACATTCGAGCACCAACCCTAGCGGCCACTTCTCCTTTGGGACTTGGTCACTCACTAGCAGTACGACATCGCCTTTCTTCAAGTTTCTCTCTGGCTTCAACCATTTTTGCCTTCTTTGCAAGGTTGGGAGATACTCTTTGATCCATCGATTCCAAAAGATCCCAGTGAGATAATTCACTTGCTTCCACTGACGCGTATACCGATCACGTAAACTAGCATCAGAAGGGATCCCCATGTTGCTTCCTATCAACAGAAGATGGTTTGGAGTCAGAGGTCCATCGTCGCGGCTATCTAATGACGGTGGCACCAAAGGTCGATCATTCAATATACGTTCTGCTTCGCACATAAAAGTATGCAAACTTTCGTCCGTCAACGTCTGCGCATTTACTATGGCGTTTAAAATATTTCTGATTGAACGCACCATACGTTCCCAAACGCCGCCTCTATGGCTAGAACTAGGGGGTTAAAGTGCCATTGGATATGATGAACAGCCAGACGATTAGCGATCACGTGGTTATCGAGCCTTTGAATGTGCTCTTTCAGCTCTCGAACGGCCCCTACAAAATTCGTGCCATTGTCGCTGTAACCGACAATTCGGTCCGGGGAAAATCGAGTTCAACGTCAAAGATTTCAGTCGCGATATAAACACCAATGTGTTTATCCAACGGTTGAGTGACGCGTCCAAGCCCACCAAATTATTGACAAGACAATACGTGAGATGAGTACGGTACTATTGAAGCAAAATAATTATACAATAAAAATAGCAAACCTCAATTATTCCGCTTCGTACTGAATCCAAAAACCAGATTATTCAACAGCAACAATGACCACGAATGATTGCAACTTCAAATAGCGCGCAAACGGCCAAATAAAGATACAGAAATATAAGCTCAAGAACGAATAAAATCAAGTAGTTCGGTAAAACAAAAATGGTAAAAATGTACAAAAATACCAAGAGATTCAAACAGTTAGTTGTCAATAAAATAAATTCAATGTTCATCTTACACCGCCCCCCGAAATCCGCGCCGGATTTCTCAAAGGCTGACAACGTACATGCTCTGGTATCCTACCCCATATCTTTACCCATCGCCGGTCATATCATAATGGCTATCAGACGTTATTATCTAGGAACAAAGTGAGAAAATGTCACAATGCACAAGACGTTCTCCATGCCTCACACATGTGACAAAATTCACCGGCCTTTTCAGCCAGATTGGTTAGAAGCCAGACGTTTTCCATGCCTTACCACAACCAATCCAGCTGGCCTGGTCCCTTTACGTGACAAACCCCGTTCCGGTACCAGCATCCACGTTCGATGGTATCGTTGCATCTCCATCCGTTATATTCGAATCTGCTTCCAGAAAGCAAAGTTGACGAATATCCCGCTTAATTACTACCCCTCTTGATTGCACACAAACTTGTCTTACTAACCCATCTTTCGACAAAACGCATTCAGTTACTCTACCCAAGGGCCAGGATCCACGAGGTGTTGCGTCGTTCACCACGAGAACTAAATCACCAACCTTCAAGTTTCGGTGTTTTCGAAACCACTTTTGGCGGGTATGGAGTGTAGACAAATATTCATGTAGCCATCTACGCCAAAAAATATCAGCAAGATAAGAGGCTTGCTTCCATCCTCGCAGATAATTTTGAGCAACAGAAGTGGGTAGTCCCGCATTTCCTCGTAAAATTAATAGGTGGTTGGGTGTCAAAGCCACATTTTCCGCGGAATCCGATGAGGCCGGAACTAATGGACGGTTGTTCAGTATACGTTCAGCCTCGACCATCAGAGTGTTTAGTACTTCATCTGATACAACTTGCTCCAATAACAATCCAAACAGTATCCTCCTGACAGACCTGATAACACGTTCCCAAACACCACCACGATGACTTGCATATGGAGGTTGGAAATGCCACCGTGTTCCTTGTGATACAAGATGTTCGTTTATTTTATGTTCATCCCACTTTATCACGCATTCTCGAAGCTCTCTCTGAGCGCCAACGAAATTTGTTCCATTGTCACTGTAGATATCTGTAGGTATTCCACGTCGCCCAATAAACCGTATTAATACCATAATGAATGATTCTGTTGATAACGAATGAGCCAACTCTAAATGAACTGCTCTGGTTTGCAAGCAACTAAATAAGCAACCGTATCGTTTCTCTGTACTTCTTCCACGTTTCACACAGAACGGGCCGAAGTAGTCAATACCCACGTATTGGAACGGGTATGAACCAGGTTCTGTTCTGCTAATCGGCAACGGGGCCATCAACTGCTGGCATTTCTGGGCTGCATATCGGCGGCATAAAAAACACTGACCGATAATTCGCTTTATAGTAGCACTACCTTGAAGAATCCAAAAGCGTACTCGTATGGTCGATAATACGTGTGCAATGCCACTGTGTCCTTCGCAAATGTGGTAATGCCTGACAATTAGGTCAGTTACAACGTGCTTCTTCGGTAAGACGACTGGAAGTTTTTTGACATCGGGATGTGCCCCCATATTAAAGCGACCGTTTACGCAGATCAGTCCATCGGCGATAACTGGGTTTAACTTACGCAATTGAGCCCCACGTACTTTAGTACAGTTTCGTCCAGATAACAATAGGTTTGCGATCCCAGGAAAAGATTGAGCTTGAACGATCCGTAATATGTCTCGTTCTGCGCTGTATATCTCATCAGCAGTGAGTCTTTTCTTCTGAACAACACTTCTATTCACAATATATTGTTTGAACCTGATCAACCAGGCCACCGCTAACTTTAATCTCCGCCAAGACGAGTAATACTGCAAGATATCATCAAGACCGGAGTTTTCTTGCACGACATTAATTCTATTTGAATTCCTTTTCAGTTCGACATCAGCTGGGGCTTCGTATATATTCAACGGCCATTCGGATTTAAGTTGTGTCAGAAACCTTGGTCCTTCTAACCATCGACGTATTTCAGAGATATCGTTGCAACCACGAGAAACGAGATCGGCCGGATTGTCCTCCGAACGCACGTGCCGCCATTGACTTGGTGTTGAGTATTGATGTATCGCAGCCAGTCTGTTGGATACAAATGTACTGAACCTCGTGGAAGTGTTGTTGATATAATGGAGGACAATTGTCGAATCAGTCCAGAAACATGTTTCATCTAATTCCAAATGAAGTTCCTCCTTTACAACGGCAGTAAGTGAAACTGCCAGCTTAGCGGCCACTAATTCCAGACGCGGAATAGTAACGGGCTTGACTGGAGCAACGCGCGACTTCGAGTAGAGTAGACAACAATATGGAAGAGCCGACTCAGGACTAAATCGAATGTAAATCACGGCTCCATACCCAACTTCCGATGCATCACAGAATGCATGTAACTGAGGTCGCACTACGTGAGCACGTTCGCGCTTCATACATCGAGGTATTCTCAGTGACTGCAGTTTCCGAACGTTGGACACCCAGATCTCCCAAGCTCGCACGTCTGTCGAACATAGTTCAGCATCCCAATCCAATTTTTCGCGACAAAGTTTTTGTAATAACAACTTGGCCGGCAACAAGATTGGAGCGACCAACCCCAATGGATCAAACAAGGACGAAACCGCTGACAGCAACGAGCGTCTCGTAAGGGCAACATCCTTCGGCCAAAACAAAAACCGAAACTCATCAGCAATTGAATCCCATTCAAGACCCAATGTTCTATCAGGAGGGATGGGATTAAGATAAAATTTGCCACCAGGATGAGCTAATTCTTGATCTGGGACATCTTTCAAAACACCCTTACAGTTCGACAACCATTTCCGCAACGTGAAACCGCATTTCTTAAGCGTCCGGCAAATTTCGTCGACAAAGATTATTGCATCACTCTCCCTTGATACAGAAATCAGCAAATCGTCAACATAAAAGTTATTTTGAATAGCTTCGGCAACCAGCGGGAAGGCGTTCTGATCGCAATGCACAAGCGTCTGCTTGAGTGCAAAATTCGCGACAAATGGCGATGAAACAGCTCCAAAAGGATGAACCGCCATCTGGTATTCAGTAGGAGTTTGAGATAAGTCACTGTTCGGCCACCACAAAAACCTCAGAGCACCTCGGTCATTAACAGGTACAGAAACTTGCATGAACATTTCTTCAATGTCGGCAGAGAGCGCGATCACCTCTTTACGGAATCGCAGAAGTATACCAACTAAGCTACGCAGTGTATCTGGACCTTGGTATAAACAATCATTGAGTGATACACCTCCGAACTTGGCGGCGCAATCATGTACAACCCTTATCTTACCAGGTTTCTTAGGGTTAATAACTGCGTGATGAGGAAGATACCATCGAGGTCGAAAGTTTGTCGATAATTGATGATCTGGAACATGAGTTGCATATCCGCAGATAAAATTGTGTTCCATCACACTTGCATACCTTTGAAGTAACTCAGGATCTCGCAGAAACCTAGAACGCAGACTCTGTAAACGCGCCTTTGCTTGTTCACGGTTGCTGCAGAGTCTGTGGAAATCCTTTTTCCAAGGTAAACACACTTCAAAATGCCCATCTTTCAAACGACAAGATTTTTCGACAAGTTGAACGGCTTTTATTTCGTCCCTTGACAGTTGTTGATCACATGAGGCACTATCCTCGAATTCATTATTGTACATCAACTTCAATTGCTCAGCCACATCCGTGTCTTCCCGTTGCACACTGAACACAAACTTGTTGCGTGTCGAGTCTGAGATAACTGGTCCGAAAACCACCCAGCCAAGTGTTGTTTGATAAGCAAAGGGTTCGTTACGGCGACCTAATCTCTGCTCCATCACCCAGTGCGCATCCGGTACGTCTGCTCCAATAAGCAGGCCAATAGTTTTATCAGGAATGTCAGGCAAGTCAAGGTCTTTCAGATGTTCCCACGGCATGGCGTCTATAGCCGCTGAACAACTATTGTTTCTCGGTAACTCCGGTACACAGTATGCACGATTTATGCGTACGGCAGGCTCTTGGCAACCCAATGGTCCCAAAGACAATTCCGTCGTGCCTGAGTCTAGATGAGATACCGAATTTAGTGTTCGAACATGCAAAACTTCTTTCTCAGGTTGGATTCCCAACTTTATTAGAAGACTGCTTTTCATCAGGGACACATCAGAACCATTATCTAACATAGCGTATGTATCTACTGCGCCATGTGGTCCCAATATAGTAACAGGAAATGTGCCTAGACGAACACGTTCGTAACTAGTATTTAGACTGTTACATTTCAGAGAGTTTTCAGTTTCTTCCTTCTGGCATATATGAAGGAGGTGACTGTGTCTTCCGTTACAGCCAGAAACAGAACACAGGCCTTTCTTTCGACAATCCGTTGGACGATGACCTCTGAAAAGACACAAGAAACAAGCCTGATGTTTTTTTTTACAGCGTTCCACCGACCAGTCACATCGTAAGATCTGAACTTGTCACACTTCTCCAAATGGTGTTCACCACCACAAACATAGCATTTAACGGCTATCTTCGATTGAAACTGGTCCATTTGATTCACCGTATTATGAATACGCGCAAATTCTTTTCCAGTCTTGTCAGTCACCTTCACATTTGCTTTCGTTGCGATTTGACCGAAACGACTACGACTTATTCGCGCTTCGTCTGCTATGAAACTTTGCAAATCGTGGAACTTTGGCTGGCGATTGCCTCGGTGAATCACATCAACTAACCTCGCCCACCGATCCTGCAATTCGTGTGGCAGCTTGAAGACGACTAATTCAAGTGTCGTCAACGAATCTAGGTCCGCATCGCAATTCATCTGAGATAGAGCAGTCTCACAGTTCTGCATCTCTATCGAGATTTGTGTCAGCGAAACCCCGTTTGACTTTACTTTTTCCATGGATGAAATTAACCGGTCAATCATTGACCGCGCGATAACGTGAGTCTGTCCGTAAAGATCAGTTAATATCTCTCGCGCCCTTTTGTAGGCAGTTTCGGGCGACAACATACTACATCCATCGATAGCATCTCGCGCTTGACCCTTACAATAGTGCAGCAAATACAGCATACGTTGTCCGTCGTCAAAAACATTACTTTCAATATAGTTTTCAAACTGCCGTATAAATTTCCAATACTGGCATGGATTGCCATCGAAATACTGCAATTCTACACGTGGCATAACCGGTGTTACACGGTCAGGGAAATGACTTGAACCTTGGCGTGCTTCTTGGGGTTTAACTGAGCTGAGATATTCCTTGACGGTCTTCTTAGCCTTACCGTCTCCAGCAACCTGGCGAGAATCTCCATCCTCAGACAGTTCTAATTTAAGTCGTGCTAGTCGAGTAGCATTCGCAGCGTTCAACAGTCCTAAGCTCAAGCTCCTGACGCTTCTGTTCTTCATCTATTTGTGCCTGCACAAACTGCGCCCTAAGATTATCATAGTTAGAACTAACTACCGAACCAGAGCATGACATGTTATCAACCAATGAAAGATTACCGACTTGCCCGTCCAAAGGATCCTTCTGGTCGTGTTCAGTAGTTTTCTTCGACGATTTCTTCGTTTTCCTCATTTGCTCGAACGAAGCCAATTGAGTACTGTAACCGACAATTCGGTCCGGGGAAAATCGAGTTCAACGTCAAAGATTTCAGTCACGATATAAACACCAATGTGTCTATCCAACGGTTGAGTGACGCGTCCAAGCCCACCAAATATTGACAAGACAATACGTGAGATGAGTACGGTACTATTGAAGCAAAATAATTATACAATAAAAATAGCAAACCTCAATTATTCCGCTTCGTACTGAATCCAAAAACCAGATTATTCAACAGCAACAATGACCACGAATGATTGCAACTTCAAATAGCGCGCAAACGGCCAAATAAAGATACAGAAATATAAGCTCAAGAACGAATAAAATCAAGTAGTTCGGTAAAACAAAAATGGTAAAAATGTACAAAAATACCAAGAGATTCAAACAGTTAGTTGTCAATAAAATAAATTCAATGTTCATCTTACAGTCGCTGTAAATCTCACGGTTTCCCTCGCGCTAACGAACTCATCAGTGCCATGAATTAACGAATCTGGTATGAGCGAGTGGTGCAACTTCATATGACCGCTCGAAACTTATACCAGTGAAGACACAGCCATACCTTTTCTCAATCGAACGACCACGTTTGACTGGGAAAGGTCCAAAATAATCCAAACCAACCAATTCAAAACAACGCAGCCCCTGCTGAATTCGAGCCAATGGAAGTGGAGACATCATCTGCTTACACTCGACTGCCAGTCTTTTACGACAGCGGGTGCACTTCCCTATCACCCTTTTCACTGCGCGACCCCCTTGAAGTATCCAAAATTGTCTGCGTATTAAATTCTGCACATGAACCATGCCACAATGACCTTCAATTTCATGAAAATACCGGATGATGAGTTCGGTGACAGTATGCCTCGAGGGTAAGATAATTGGACTACGAAAAGCCGCAGGATAGCTGGAATAATTTAAGCGTCCACCAACACATAAGACTCCATCCAGGACTATAGGGTTCAGCTTGGCAAATCTGCGATGCCTCAGACACTTCTTGTTCTGTTTCGTTTCATAGTGTGCAAGCTCATCAGCAAACACTTCCTGCTGCACGAACATGATTACTTTTCTTTCTGCATTTCACAGTTCGGATACTGTGATTGCAGACAGTGATCTCAACGAATTCCGCTCCGGTGACTTCAGTTTCAGGTAATCAACAAACCTTGTCAGCCATGCAATACTCCTGAGCAACTTCGACCAACTAGAGTGATAGTTGACGACAGCATTCAAACCATATTCTAGTGAGCTATTTGCCGATGTTATATTAACCCTTTTGTATTCTAGTTCCGGAGAATGAACTGTGTTTGTATCCAGGTTCAGAAATTTTCGCTCTGGCCATACAACAGGGCCTGTCAACCATCGCTCCAACTCAAATTTCGAACGTATGCCCCTTGAAGCCAGGTCTGCAGGATTTTCACCTGAATTCACATGACTCCACTGTGATGAATCGGTATACGTATGTATAATCGCTAGGCGGTTGGCGACGAACGTAGAGAATCTAGAAGTAGTGTCGCATATATAGTGCAGGACTATCATCGAATCAGTCCAAAAACAGATTTTAGAGAAAAGTTCCGCCATTCCTTCCTTTAACAACTCACTGACACGTACAGCCAATACTGCAGCATTGAGCTCGAGGCGGGGAACAGTGACAGTTTTCAAGGGAGCTACTCTGGATTTTCCAAAAAGAATACAGCTTTGACATTCGTTTGCACTTGAAATGTGTTTAGCGTATGCTACAGCACCGTACCCTGTCTCTGAGGCATCGGCGAATATATGCAGCTCAAAGTTACATTGAGAGTTCTTATCGGCACATCTGATACATCTCGACACAGATACGGTTTCAATGACATTGACTAACCGCAACCAATCGTTCCAACAGACTTCATCAGCCTCACAAATAGGTTGGTCCCATCCAAGACCCGATTTGCAGAGTCTTTGAAGTAGCATCTTGGGGGGAAGGCAAAGTGGAGACAAAAGCCCCAACGGGTCGTAAAAGGATGACACAGCCGATAGTATACCACGACGAGTCATTGGCCTCTCGGGTAGGTTGAATCGAAATTCAAAGACGTCGTTATCCGCGTTCCATTGCAAACCCAATGCTCCATGCACATGATCGTATGAATTACTCATATTGACCGTAAATGTGGCACAATCTGAACTCGGCAGGTCTTTTAACAAACGTTTATCGTTTGACACCCACTTCCTTAAATGGAAGCCGCCTCGAGAAAGCATATGTCGACATTGGTCTACGAATTTCTTGGCGACAATAGAGCAGTCAAATGATACCAAACAATCATCAACATAAAAATTTTCCATAACAGCACGTTGGGTAAATTCATCATAATCACCAGCGAAATCCATTGCGGTCTTTCGGAGAGCATAATTGGCGCAGAATGGGGAAGACGTAGCTCCGAATGGATGAGCTGTCATCTCAAATTCGACCGGATCTTTTTCGACATCCGCATCATCCCACCACAGAAATCGTAATGCCGATAGATCTTTGTCAGGTACTTTAACTTGCATGAACATTTCCTCAATGTCTGCAGCTAGAGCTACCTGACCTATTCTGAAGCGCAAAAGCACGGTAACCAGATTCGCTGTTGTATCAGGACCCTGGCACAGCATATCGTTCAGTGAAAACCCATGAAATTTGGCAGCACAATCCAGTACTACCCGAAGTTTTTCTGGTTTTTTGGGGTTCAACACAGCGTGATGAGGTAGATACCACAAGGGCCGATTACTCTCGGCAACATACGGTCCAACCTTCCTTGCATACCCTTTGGTCACGTTGGCATTCATCACTTCCGTGTATTTTAGACAAAATTGAGGATCTTTTAGGAAACGCCTTCTCAGACTTTCTATCCTTTTGAACGCGACTGACCGATTACTGGCAAGTTTGGGGACACTATCTTTCCAGGGAAGAGGTACTACGTAATGCCCATCGACTAGCCTTGATTCTTCCTCCACTAGCTGAAGTACCTTTCTATCTTCGACGGAAGGGGAGTTCCTAATGCAACTGGAATCTTCAAATTCCGAGTCGTACATTCTTCTCAACAGCGATTCTATTTCACAAATTCCGCCAGAGAGCAGATTGACCAGGGCTGTTTTATGCGCTTTATAGTTCGTAGGTCCCAACAACACCCAACCGAGTAGGGTTTTCACAGCGTATGGCTGTTTCCGAGCCCCCAATCGCTGTTCGATTGCCCAATGTGCTTCCGGGATGTCACATCCAATCAAGATAACTATGTGTTTACGGTCAGTTTCCTCAAATACCACATCCTTGAGATGGGACCATCGACCTGCTAATTTTGAACGAGGCCGCATGTTTGCAAAAGGCATGATTTCATCAACGACCAAAGCCTTGTTGATGTCAATTATCTCCAGTCCATTAAGCGATTGCAACTTGAACTCACTAGCAAGCTCGCGAGCAGACATTGTACCGTTCATCGTCTTAATGCGAGTTTCTGAAGCATGCGTCTTAAGTCCAAGTTGTTCAGCGACTTCACGACAAACGACTGTCGTATCAGAACCAGAATCAAGAAATGCGTATGCTTCCAAAGAACCTCCAGGTCCTACCAAGCGAACAGGTAATACCCCCATAGAGACAACTTGCCCACAGTTCGTCTTGCTCACTGTTTTGCTTTCAACGTGAGACTGGACCTCAGGTTCCCAATGCAGCAATGTGTGGTGAGGAGCCTTACAGCCAACGACTTGACATGAATTAGTGACACGACAAAATTTTCTGTCATGACCAGCCTTCAGGCATTTGAAACACAGGCGAAACTGCTTCACCTTTTTCCAACGTGTTTCGCAGTCGGCAGTAATGAAGTCTTGGCAAGATGCCACTCCATGAGTACCCCCACAGGTTGGGCATCCTGGATTTTCAATCTTCTTTGTGTCGTCTGCACGCCACTGAGCAAAGGTTTGCTTTCTATTCACGACTGGTTTATTACCAGTTTTACTCGTGTAAGCGTTCTTACCCTTGCGATTTTGCTCCACTAATTGACCGAACCGGCTGTTAGCAATCTTTGCCCGTAGACTGATGAAGCCCATCAAATCCGCGAAATTTGGCTCTCGGTCTTCGCAGGTACGCTGCCCGACGTTCTCAGCCCACTGCTGCTGTAGATACAGAGGAAGTGTGCGGACTAAGCGTTCAAGCACCATCAATGAATTGAGGTCCGCAGTGTAGTTCATTTGCTCTAGAACAATTTGGCAATTACTCATCTTTATGACTAGGTGTGACAATCGTTGCGGACTGTACGGTGCTGCTTCAAACTCACTGAACAGTCCATCCAGCATGGATCTTGCTATTTTATGCGGTTGCCCGAAGAGGTCCTTCAGGATTGATCTCGCCCGCTTATAAGCACGTTCAGGTGGCAGCATGACACACTCTTCAATGGCTTCCTTTGCTATACCTCGGCAATAATGTAGCAAGTATAGAAACCTCTGTCCGTCATCACGAGTTCTAGACTCCACATAGGTCTCGAACTGACGAAAAAACTTCCAGTAGGTGCTAGCTGAACCGTCAAAAGACATTAATTCTATCTTTGGAAGATCAGATCGTGGTAAACTACCGGGCTTTTTATTACGAACAGAAGCTTCTACCTCCGAACGAGGGTAGTCAGCTACTTCTTCCTTTTGATGCCCACAATGCGCAAGATAACTTGCAACCTTTTGATCGGTATCAATATCTTGCAAGTGTGAATCTGCATCGTCAGATGCAGAAGCAGCAATCTCGGCCATTTTAACCTTCTGTGCAGCCTCAAGCACTTCCAGTTTGTGCTTCATTTCGATTGTTTCGTGCGACAGTTTTAGGAGTTCAAGGCGCATTTTAGCCTTACGAACAAGGATATTTGAATCTATCGTTGAACCCCTTAAGCTACCACGAGAGCCCACAACAGAACAATGAATGCGCTCACCTGCGGTGTCTTGCGTTCCATTATCGACCAACTGTTGGGAAGATTTGATCTTTGCGACAAAACTGCGGGTAACAGGCATATCGACGTCAGCGAATTCGACGTTGAGTACTGTAATAACGTTGAGTACTGTAACGCGTTTGAGTAACTGTAGAAGCCGACCAAATCGTCCACTGGGGATAGTTTTCCTGTCACGGAAACCAGTTGCCCTGCTACGAGCCAATCGAAATCCTTCTAAACCCTAAAAACCGGGAGTGACGATCGTTACGAATCGTCCCCAAATCAGAACAGTACGTCATTTACGCTGTACATATTGACAAAGAACGATTAAAAAGCAAATTAAACAAACCTCAACGGTATCGAATACGAGGTTTCAATGCAACCCAACGCGTCTCAATAAACGGCAAGTCAAACAGCTCAGTTGAGAGCACAAAAAATACCGTTTTCCAATAACGGTAAACACGGGTAACGGACAAATCAAAATGTGCGGAAGCCCAAGTGCAGTTAAACAAAGGAACAATGTTTGGGAAAGAAAACTCTCACAGATTTAACATTTAGTTTAAATGTTATTTTCAATTTAAAGAACAAACAAAAAATATCACGGGAAAACTATGACACAAAAAACTTGATACGGAACAAGGGTGTAGGGTGGGAACAAATGTCTCCAGTTCGTTTGATCTTGCTGGACCGAAAGAGGAATTTTCAAGACATCGACGCGGATTCATACTCCTGCATTACGTTGTCCAATGGCTAAAATACATTAATCTTAATGCCTCAGACTGGCCTTCATCACAATAACCAAGTTTTTAGCATGAGCTGTGCGAGAAGTAGTCTGGGTCCATTTTTTCGGAACAAATCTAACAATCCTCTAAAGCGGCTGCGGGCAGACATGAGTTCTAATTTAACAAATTAGTTCCAATTTTTAAAAACAAATTCCTTCGAGAGCTTGCCATCGATTTGGGTAGATGATCGCGGTTGTTGATTCCGTTAGAATTTTGTACACGGAAAGAAAACGATGATTCAGTTTGGTGTGGTTGTAAGAGACATGTTAAGTGTTATGTAGCTTTGAAATTCTTCTTTTTCCTTTCTACTTTCTACTTTTATAAAATACTGATTTTTGTGACTTGAATTTGGTTTTGTTTATTATTTCTTTATAATTAAGATGTCAAACCTTGCTTCTTGTAATTGTCTTATTGGAAATCTTCTTTTCACATATTTGGTGAAACCTTTTGTTTTAATTCATTATTTATGCAATTGTCGGACATTGTTGTTGAATTTGGTTGCCATTTTGGGCACTTGGATTTTGACACCAATTTGGGTGTCTAGTATTTGATAGACATTTTTGACGGTAATTTTATCCCTTTGCATTTATAATTTGGCAGTCTATCTTGTCAGCATTGGCTGAATTTATTGTTGTCATTTGGAACGTTTGAGTATTTTGGCTCACATCATTTGTACAACCCGGTACAGTTGAGGTTTGTCCATTGTTATTGTCTATTAATCTTGTTAATAGAACCGTAGAAAACTCGAATCATTGTTTGGAATTGTCGAACTAAGAAACGGGTGGACTACGCGTTAAACAGCGACTTTAGTCGTTACAGTGGGTTTAAGTTCGCTTTTGGTAGTAGTTGTCACAGGTGAAAGTAGAACATTGAGAACTGGTTGCGGCATAGGTGCTGAGGCATCTATAATACTTTTATTTGCGTCAGTCTTGGATTTGGATTTCAAAAACGACATTGAATGAGATGTGATGGGGTTTTCAGCGATTGCCATGTTTTTTCTGTATTCGACGCGGGAATGAGACTAGTTCCACGAGATCGGGCAAGGCGTAAAACGGAGCCTTTGCGACCATTTACAGGTTACGCAATAAATAAGAACAAAGTTTACTCGTAGATAACGGAATGGACAAACACGCCTTTCATCCGCTCGAATCCCATTGCTGTTTAAAATGACTTATGCAAAAACCCGCCAATGATCCATCAGAGGGCAGTTCTACGTGAAGCAGGGCAGAAACCGAAGCAACTCTTGATCCTTTCGTCAAAAATGTGATTGTGTACAACACCAGTTCTTCATCAACAGCGGAACGTGAAACCCTAAAGATAGATGGCCTGACGGGTTGAAAGGATGTGGTTGATCGTGCACACTACGCATTCCGGCTTACTCAATGCACGTGACTTTTGTAGATTTTTCCGGAGCATGGATGACAAATTCTTCCATCTCCAATGAGCCAGAGGATATTTGGCATTCAAGAACCAACACGTTCCTTCACCCGGTTCGCCAGAAACCAATCTTACCCCTGATTCCACTGATAAACCCACATTACGTTCGTGTCTCAAAATACCCGACAGAAAAACACGTTCCGGTCGTGAGGTAAATTTTTCCAAAATGATTGATGATTTCATAACCGAATGCTTTCTTTCGAGCGTATTTTTCTTGTTCCCGACGCTCTAGGGGGGAATTCTATAATAATTTGTACAGTCTTATATTTTGTATCATCTTGATATCTCAAGTTAGACATTATCGTTTGATAACTGATAACGCCACATTGATTTATCACTCACATGTTACCGATTTTCTATTCGTTAACTCAGTGAACGATGTTCATCTTTTGAATACCGTTTGTACACAATCTACTCACTCACTGATTTTAATATATTCTTTGGTCCTTGCACGGTCTTCGGTCTTCTGTGATTGTCTCGGAGTCAAAATTGTATGTGGATATAACTGGAATACAAGCAGCCTCAGAATCCATTCCTCACTATCTACTACACAGCGAGTACGAATATTTATCGATTAAATTAAATTTGAATAAGGAATGTGTATAATGGGAAACAATGAATGATGCAGAAGTAGTTTAACATTAATAAATATTATTATGAAAGTAGACAAATTACAAGCTGAGTGAGCATCGATTCCTTGAAGGAGCAGTAAAATGATACTATATTTCTCATATACGCTATTGAATATTGCTGATAACATTAAATCATCATTATAGTGAGATAGTGGAATGAATAAAGATTGAGAAGACTTAATATTATCTGCATGCAACTAATAATCCGAAATCTACATATTTGACCATCATACAGGTCTAACCTTCCGCATTTTATTTTGTTTTACTATGCAAAATACAAATACTTTGTATGATTTACTTTCAAATCATTCAAAATTCCATGTGAATAGGCTTTCAAATTATGGCAGGTTTGGGAATGGCCAATGAAACTGTAAGAATTGTCAGAAGCTTGATAATCAATCCTAACAGAGTCATGTTGTAGAAACAAAAAGTATTGGTAACGTGCACGTATACGTCCAAGTAAGTGAATTTGACCAGATAATATCCATGTGGTTCAGTAACATTACGATAATTTTCAATGTACATAACAGTATTTTAATTTTCACAATCTTCCGTGATTTTATACATTTCACCAGGTACTTTCATATTAATGGCAGCCCACTCAATTCACCCTGCGCTTTGTACGAGCTCTTAGATTCTTATCCCATATTAAACTATTGAATCGGAATAAGAAAAATGATTTTTTTCACTATGTTCAAATATGGATCAATTTAAATATTTCCCGGAATATATTTTGCTAACTGTAATATTATTTCAATTTCTTTGCGAACATATTTTTATACTATAAATAACGTTTCCGCATAATAATATTATTGAGATATATTCTGTCATGGTTCATCGATAATTTGCATCTGTATTAAGAAATATTTGGAGGTTTTTTCCAAATTGTTTGCTTTATTTACTGGATAAATTCCGTCAACTGCATCTATCTATTACTCCGGCTCAATTTACCTGCTTATGGACGCACAGAATTATCATCATCTAATTTGAATTATAAACAGAATTTCAGTTCGTAGGTGCTGAAAAATTCAAAAGAAGGTTGCGTGTTCGTATCACGTCGGCTCACCAAAATATGTAGTGGACCAGTCAAGTTAGTATACAAAACTCGCAATACCAAAATAAGCAATCTGACTCACTAACAGTTCTTTCGATCCACGTACATATATCCGCAATCCTCCTTTGGATATTCCTTGTTCTTGTAATGACTTCAATATTTCTACTCGCAATGTTATTCCCGAGACGGAATTCCCAAAGCCCAGATCGACCGAGAACGCGGGTAACGCACACAACAGAAGTATATTGTGTTAAGTGATAAGTTGATTATGTACAAAATCGTATTCAGCAGAAGAATTGTGTTCACTAAGTTATCGAACAAAGAATCGATGAAATGTGAGTAATAACGTTAACAGGAAATTGATAAATCAATAGTACTATCGATCGTCTGAGCGAACCGATATTGTCAGAACAAATTGAACTGAAGATATCAAAAACTGTACAATAGATTTTTACCAGAAAAATTGTTAAGTAAAAATAGGTTTGTACAAGCTCGACAATATTGACAACCTTTATTGTGACAAGCTGAGTTTGAAATGTGTTCTATTCCTTGGAATGTTATTGTAAAATAATCGAAATTACAACAAAACACAAACCAGAGCGTTTTCATTCTTCAAGCTGTTATCTTTTATATCAATTGTTTTTTTTTTGAATTTTTGAATCGCAACTCAAGTATGATATGTAATTTATGGATAATTTATTTGAAAGTTTGAAGTATATAGGCTATTGGTCAGCATCAGACCGTACATAGAAAATCCACGAAATGTGAAATGTAAACAAAATGTTGTAACGATCAATTTCAACGCTAAATCAAATGCAAAAGTTAACAATTGAAAATATATTATTTCATTCATCTTGTTACCTTGAAACTTACCTTACACACCTCTACCGGTTTCTGGCTAATTGCTTTTATTAGGTGCATACAGTAAGATCAGGTTCAATTAGGCTTTAAACAGTGGTATAATAGTTATCAAAGGTATAGTGCCATGCCAATGTTAAATGGGGTTCTTAAAAAGAACCACAATGCTGAAATACAGAATCACAAACTGATTCTTTGTCAAGCACTCACGGCGCTTATAAAAGTCCAATATATTAAGGTGATCACATTCCCATTACCTGATATTACTGTCTCCACCCGTTGAAGGCGAACAGCCAGAAACTGTTAGTGGTTGTAAGAGATCGGGATATGAGCACCAAAATATATTGATCATTTATTAGCGCCTTGAATGCTTGACAGAAAATCTCTTTGTGGTTTTGTATTTGAACATCGTAGTTCTGTGTACAGTGTCTTTTTTGAAGAAATATGGTGACCCAGCTTGCTAATTGTATATATATTCCCTTGCAAGGTGCATGAACGTGAAATGACGAGCATCCAATATAGTGGTATTTGTATCATTGCAAAATGTACAGCGCCTAATAATATGACGTTAAAAATGATGAATGAATTTTTTGTCTAGATTATTTAGTCTTGTTTATACTGGTTTTTATCTATCAAAAGTTGCACATTAGCTGTTCAAATTGTTTATGCATGATGTTAAATAAACCAGTTTGAATCTCATTTATTTTTAGAAAAAATAATAATTAATGCATGAAGTTACGGATTGGGATTCTATTTAGATTGGCAAATATTGATGTGTACGAAAAAATGTTTTTTAATATATCTAGTGAATAAGTAGAGATGAGAAGACAAGAGAAACAGAAAAATCGGTGTAAATATTGAGATTTCGAGAACATAAATTTCAGTGCACTGTAACTGGGTGGTATAATTGAATAAAAAAATAACGTCAAATATAGCACGTATAACCAATCTGAATGAATTCTGGTTGTATCAACACCACATACTGTTTCAAGTTGTTAAAATAGTCTTGATTATGTTCCGCGTATAGACTCCCAAGTCAGACTAAAAACATATTACAACACTACAGTCAAACAACGAAAAACGCTATCAAGTATAATAATAATTAAATTTTACTAATAAAGTTTCTCAAAATGCTTTAAAAACATTTATTTGCTCAAAATGCAAATAAATTTATGATTTTTGTAAAAAAATCAGTAGGTTTATCTTATCATTCTTTGAACCTTATTATTATTCTCTGCTTTATGTTATCTGCAAGTGTGAACTTACCTAATTACATACATTTCATCTGAAGTTTCACCACAATCGAAACATACAAGAACATAATGAAATCTGACATGGTAGAAGACAGCTTAAATAATTTGAGTAAGGTTTCACTGAAATTTTACAAATTGTAATTTTGTAGTGTCGACAAAGGACATCTCCTATTATTCTACAGTGGGAGTGAATAAATAATTCAAGTACAATTTATATTAAATTGAGGGTTTCTTTTAGATTATTTCTCGAAAATGCAGACCATTTACAAACATTTTGCCAAGTGTTTGATCTATCATCATTTTCTAAAACTCACTAAAGATGCAAGCTTATTTTGCTGTATACAACCATGAACTGCAAAGAATCCGTCCAGATAGTGTCTCTTTTCTTGTTATTTAATTTTCATTATCTTTATGTTATTTACGGAGTATAAGCATGTTTGCATGGCGTTTCAGATTTCAGCACGTGCTACCGGTTTAATAATCATTTTTATCATGTGAATGATGAATCAGTTTACAAAACAATTATACGGATGTACCCATTTTTATCGAACAAAATAATTTTGTTAGGAATATCATAGTTTGTATTACACTGTTTACAATAACGCCATTTATTAATCATATGAATAATTGTGGTGCACGAACTATTTAATAGCAAAAGTATATGTAAATTTGAACATATTTGACTTAATGTCAGACTTGTATTGAAACATTCGTAATTGATTCTGTAGAACGAACCTGTAATTGCCCAACAAACAGGAAACGGTCACTTTTTAATCCATGCAATAGATCTTAATGTAAACTCTGATTTTATTTCGACTTCAAACTCTCATTGGCCAACTCTTTATCCATGGTTAGGAATGTAACCAGACAGATTACTGTAGTACTGGAATTGGATTATATTATTTCACCAATGTATCTAGGGCTAAGATTATGGTTTAAATGACTTAGGCATACATGCGATGCATTTGGATGCGATGAAAATACTATGACTATTTACTCTTTAGAATCACTGAGCGGAAATATCTAAATAATCCTTATATCACGTTTAAAGATCATTGTTTATAATTGTGCAAGTATCGTCTATATTATGTTATTTATTGAATGAAAAGCTACAATGAAATAGTAGCAAAATTGTCTGATCCACACTTAAGTTCATGTCTGAATTCTAGTCCATCAAATTATCAGTCTTGGTTTAAAAGACAACTGTCAGTAGAAAACAAATTTTCGTTTGAATGGTCTATGAAGTTAGATTTTTGTATGTGACAGATATAGCAGAACAATGCTTTAAAACTTGCAATGGAACAGACACTATTTATAGAATTGAAGCTTTCCTAATAATTTGAATAGTTCAGTTCCTACAATATGGATGAGCGGGCCATCTTGGCACTTATTAAGTTACTCGAAGTGATACAATGGGTGATCAAACCCAGCACTTAAGATTCTCATAACACTTGGCCCGTGGTTTTCACCGATAGTCTAATATAGCACACATAAATTCTATGTCATGAAAAAAACTACATTTTATCATGTAATATATGGAAGAAACTCGAATAAAATTATCAAATAAATGGTCTGTTGTCCCCTTCTTACACGAATAAGTGACTGCCTAAACCCACAAAAGCAACAAATCTTTGAAGATTCTAAATGACTAATAAACGTTTCAATACCTAAACACAGGAGATGAGATTGATATGGTATATTTTTTGCAATTTGGATTCCCAAAATAATAGCGGGTTCGCCTAAATAGAATTTATTTATCTATCTATCCAACGGATAAAGCAGTGTAAATATATTTGTATATATTCGATATTATCACGTATGGTAATTGGTATACATTCACTCATTTCAGGGAGCAGTATTGCCACTGAAGCCCGTCTTCCTTACTGTACACGACTTGGGGTGTAACCGTGAGTTTCAGTACTATTTTTGCCAAACTGTCGTCGAACGAGCTTTTTACATGTTTGCACTCTAAATATATTTTTATCTTCAGAAGATGTCTTTTGCTGCACATTAAGATATGTTTTTAGTACGAATGCTGTTTTGAAATCTACATTTCAACATTAAAAATAAGTTTATAACTCCTACTATAATTAATTATCAGTAAAATTTCAGGTTTGAAAATGAGAAGGAGGAACTCGGAACAGAAGAAATCAAACACGAGGATGACTCTAAAATAGTTCAAACAGCAGTCAAAGCAAATTTAATTTTTAGAATTAAATGACCATTTTGGGGAAAGAGAAAAAAGAGATAAAATGCGTTGAACTTTCTCTAATCGGATCTACATCTGGAATAAGTGTTTTCGCCGGTGCTAAAGATTTCCAATAATTTTCGGAGATTCACACAGTAAATGGAACGTTTATTGTAAAAGTCTCAATTTTGCTGGTGGACATGTGCTTTTCTGATGGATGGTTGTGAAAATTGAAACCCTACATTTAAAGCAGATGAAATATATGTTAGAACGGATATCGCTAACTTCATTGATATCTGTGCTTTCGATGCGATTTAGGGTTTATTCTTAGTGAAATCATTGACTTTTTGTATCTTTTGACATATCGGAATATAAAAGAAGTAGAATGATCAAAGATTTCCTTATTGTCAAAAATGCCGAGGGAAACAAGGCATCTACATTCGTGATTGCGATATGTTTTCTAAGGTTCAATTCGTGGATAACACATTCGGAAAAAATTCGTGCCTGCGCATGCGTTGGATGAATTGTGGTAAACGGAGAACAAACGAATGACCCCAATAACTATCTGTGTTTTAGCACGAAAATACAACCTATTTTTTTGAAAAACATGATCCTGTATACCCAACTACATTCAGTGAATTGCACTAAGGATGTTTCAAAACTCGTTGAATAAGGAAATCGCATCAATTACATTGTCTTCCTTATATCACATTAGATTATTTGCTAAATTTAATGAAAATAAATGGAATACGTTTTTGTACATGTACAAATTTTTTAAAAACAAATTAGAAAAACGAAAAGCAATCAATGTTTTGTTAGTTGTTGGTATTGAACAAAATTGATATCATTATCAGTTTCTGGATGTTTAGCATTGACCCAGCATTTATATTTTAAGTGTATTTTGATCGATTATACTGAATTAATTCGAAAGGAGTTTAGAAATGCATGTTAGAGGAATTGTTACGCTTACTCAATTGCATTCTATGCATTGTATAATTGTTTTGCACTGGAGTCTTCCAACAGTAACTTACTCGTAAAATTTTAACTAATTTCCTTTGCAAGGAAAACAAGTTTAAACCAAGCGGCGGATGTCTCAAAATCGAAGTGTAGCGAAAGGAGCCCTGTGCAAGAAGTATCTTTTAAAAGTTAACGGAATAAGCATTCTCATACGCAAATTATGGCTAGACAGTCAAAGAATGAAAGTGCCTTTCTATCGATTTAATTTTATTCGTAACTTTGATTTTGGAATCTGTCAAAAGAGAACGGCAAAATATGAACTACGGTCGATCATAAACCAATCGACACGGATGCGTCTCGAGGTACTCTACTGCGCACCTCCAAATGGTATTTAATCCACTTGAAAATCACTGTTCTATAAAATTGAACACTTGTGCAGAGATACTACTGATAAAAAGCCAACCCATCAAGAAATTAGTCATCGGCTTGCTGAGCATAGTTACTGAGATCAGAATGAAATCAATTGTAACGCGTAAAATACACAGTACCAAAATGCTAAAGTTTGGCGCGCAACAGCTTCTTTACCTTACGTTGAGAACGAATCAGAGGAAGATACGTTGAATCAACGTACATAGAGTACTTGAAATATGTAAAACACGAGTAAAGTATAAAAAAGAGAGAACGCTTCGATCCAGATAAACGCATCTCAAGGATAAGTCACCCTGAGGCTAATCCACGGATTGCTTATATAAAATCACAGCAAAGGTTGCTCGGACAACTATCCCAAATAACTCCGTACTGGGATAAACGAACATAAAAAGCGAAACAGTAAGCATCCGCGCAATTGCTGTCAATATCATACACTGATCAGAAATTCAGTCCTAGCTGAACACGCGCTGGACACAGGTAAAAACGTTGATTTGTATAATGTAGATGTGATGAGGCGACTTCACACTAAGTCGAATGAGATGACAAAGGCTGGTAAGAATATGGTCAACAACGAGAATGTGGCTGATATCTCCACAATCTGATTCTGCAGTGGATAAACACAAACTTTCGTGATCCTTAGTGTACGCTTGTCTCTGTTTTGAAGCTCAGTGCCCACGAGTTGTCTTAGCTTATGATTAGTCAGGTGAATGCAATTGAAGCCCGATCTCTGTTCATACTGACCCCATGGTCTGATGAAGCTTCTGTATCAGAAGCAGAACGTTACCAAGAACGGTTCTAACCGATTCATTACACACTTCCTTTTTCACTTTCGCTCTGTTAATTATTAAAACAAAACTAAATCTTCTATGTGAATGAATCACGTCAAAAACGCGTAACATAGGTAATCCAGTTATTTTAAATTTTGAATTTTGTACATGACATCTGATAGATTATATTTCTCAATTAACAATACATATTACTTTTTCAGATTATCAATATGAAGACTTTGTGGGTAATCCAAACATGTTACCGATCAACCATCGCTCCGTTTGGCTGCACATTGATCTACCAGGCCAAGGTGATGGAGACGAAGAACTTCCTGCGAGGTAATTAGAAAGGCTATCTTTATTTAGAAATATAAAATGGCTAGTTCCATTTTAAACTCACTTCACAAAGTCTCGCACACTATCAGCTTATCAGGAATAATAAATAATACGATTAGTATTTTTACATGCTTCATATTTTCATGTTTCGCGTATTGAATATTTATTTTCATAATATTTTCACTCTTTACCGGAATAAATACTGCTATTATTGCAAAACATTTGCACACATTTGCATAATTTGCTAAAAATAATTCTCAACAACAATGTGTCTTAAAAACGCAATTCTATTCTTTTTTGTGAAGCCCACCGATATGGGATTTCTTAACGCAAACATGCAAACTTTATGAAATCACAATTCCAAACACATGAAACCTTGTAGATGCAATTGCTCTTTAATTTTAAATAAAGCATCAATTTGCACATGATTTGATCAAAAATCGCTTTGGATTTTCGACAAACTTCTAATGCGCGGTCGATTCAAAAAGGGTAATTATAATGTATTGCTAGTGTGAACTAATAGACGCAACGAAATTCCCTCAAGATTCAAAAGGACAATCGATGCGTAGTCATCAAATTAATTAATATATTTCAACAGCAAAACGGTCATGTATTTTTCGTGCGAGTAAATAGAAACCAACTAATTTTTCTTGCATTTCCTTTGACATTTGATAGGACAATCCAGTCAAGAGATCGATAGTCACTTCAAACTGTCTCGGAAAATGTGATACTTGAAGGTCATCTTTTCCACCGAACTGTGGTGGGCTAGATTGAATTATTTACTTTTACACCCGGCTACGAATAGGTGAATCGAACCTCTATATGTAACCAAAATTCAGAGGTGTGAACCTAAACGTAATAATTATTTAAAGGACCGCAAAAGTTGGATTTCACGCTCGGGATGTTATATATAATAATTTTCTCACTAATTTGTAAGAAAGTTTGTGTCGAATAGGGATGAATGCAATCCATCTGCAACAATTCCAAATTTTATTCTTCAAAGCAAACATTATTCTCAGGGAACATCTGGCCAGAAACAGTACTCAGTGAATATGTTACCTGCTTTTGGAATTAAAATATTTCCCAAGGAGTACGCGAATTCAAAGAATTTTATGCGATAGTTAAAAGAAAGGACCGATTTTACCATGTTTCATTTTTTTCGAATAGGGAAAAAACTATCACTTACTTTTTGACTAAGATAAAACGAAGAAATATCGAAGGAAGGACCATATTTTCGTAATATAATCACACACAATTTTAGTATTGCCAACCATGATTACAAAATCAATAGCTTGGTTAAATTGGATGCAAGAGGTCTATAGTTCTATTTCGATCACAATAATCTACTGGAAACGTGCCACATTAACGCTTCAGTTAACTTCACATTGAATGCCACGCGTTTACCAATTACATATCTTGTGGAAGCTCAACATTGACTGAAACCAATCGAATGTACAAACGCAATTTATAAAGGCACAAATGAAGACAGAACGATACATACAATTTGTTCATAGCTCACAGAAGCAAGACACGTATGGCTGACACAAAAATGTCATAGATCAAGAATGCTACATCAAATAACCCCACGAGAATGAAAATATTCTCGAAGCTTGCATTTTCAAACCAATCGAACAATCTGTTGTCTAAAATAAATGAGAATGAGTCCTTGGATTAGTTTCATACTCCAGCGTATTTAGACTGCCAGGAGCAAAGCAAAGTCATGCTGCAACGTTTGAAAGTTTCGACCAGATTTAACATCCGAATCAGCCGATTATTCGATAAAAGTGACTTCAATGTTGAACAATAATACAATGAATCCCAGGAAAAATTGATTATGGCTTAGCTCAAGATTCGATGTGTCGATGTGAAATTTACTGAATTAGATTTATGGGAATCGAATACATTCCGTATGTGGTTATAATGATAATTTTAACTACCTCGAAATAAACCACGATCGAAGAAAAAATTGATTGATGAAACAATAAATGATAACCTACTTCAGTATTAGAATTAAGGACAATAGATTTATAAAAATGAGAGAATTATTTGTTGGGGAATGACAAACATGTATGAAGTGAATTAATTAATCACCTTTCGAAAAATTGGACAAATGGACGCATTCGGTGAACTGAGGTCACCTCGAAATGTAGGTTGTATCACTTAGTTGATATTATTTTCACCCCCCAACTGATAGGTTCCTAGTTTTCCATAATTTTCCATCGTTTGTCACTTTTGCAGTTACTCGTTCCCGCCCATAAGTAAACTACCCGAAGCAATCAAAGAAGTGTTGGATCATTTCAAGCAAGTAACTTGTATGCTGTTCATGCATTTCATTATGTACAAGTTTTTTTTCTATCGATCGAAAAATAGTGGAAAATATTATGTTTGTTAATTTCACTTAATTATTCCCATATCACACCTTTAGGCACAAAGATTGTTTATCTTAAGTAGATGCAATATAAGACACAATAATTGGTATATAAGTTGAAGATAAGAGGAAGCGCGCAGTATTTTTGCTCTGAGTACCATTTTTCTAGCATCTGTAACGTGACTAAAAATTATTATTCATTACCTCAACATTTATAAAATCAAATAAGTAGATCTTAGACGGATTATTTTACGGGAACCAAAAGGTTTTGTGTAATTCTCTTTTATTCATCTGTGAATCGAGGTCATATATGTCGTGGCGAGAAATTTACAGATTACTTTCACCATCATCGCAATTTCATTTTCAAATATGATAACAATTGCGGCAAAACATTTTATCAGCACTATCGTCTCAGTTGTCACAGGAACGAGCAACATCTCGTAACAAATATTTTGAAATGCAAGACAAGTGCAAGACAATTATAAAATACTGAAACTCTGAATTTACGGCAGTAGATTTAGCATTTATACTTAACTTGCTCTTTACAAATTGAATGGAATTAAAGTAAACTTGTTCCAGCCAAAATATTTATATCTAGTTATCTCACTTCAAAAAGTGTTTATGTATATCGATTTTTGATTGAATTGTTTTAACATCG
Organism: Atriophallophorus winterbourni; assembly: GCA_013407085.1. Lineage (NCBI taxonomy): Eukaryota > Metazoa > Platyhelminthes > Trematoda > Plagiorchiida > Microphallidae > Atriophallophorus > Atriophallophorus winterbourni. The sequence continues at coordinate 17,434 of JACCGJ010016725.1, read as the reverse complement.
AATTTTGTCGACTTGTGTTCCTTGACTGTTTTTCGTCGGCATGCAAAGACTTTGGGCTGACAATCAGCATGAGTAAGACCAAAGTATTGGTCAAGAGTTTGCGTTGTCTCCAATCATCACTGTTGGAAACTATCAGCTTGAAACAGTACATCATTTCACATATCTTGGTTCAACCATTGCGGATAACCTCTCGCTAGACACGGAGGTTGATAAGCGGATTGGCAGAGCAGCTGCCATCTTGTCCCGTTCGAACTCGTTTCTGGGGCAACCGCAAGTTGACAGTGTGGACAAAAATGATGGTATATAGTGAATGCGTACTGAATGATTCACTGGACCATCCACGCAAAATACGAACGGAAGCTGAATACTATCCATTTACAAAGCATCCGTCGTATTTTGAACATATCGTGAATGGAAAAAAGTAACGAACGTTAAAGTTATTTTCAAAGCTGATCTACAGAGCATAATCACCCTACCACTACAGCGCTGCCTACGCTGGCTTGGTCATGTGTACGGAATGGTTGTATTCCAAAAGATCTACTCTATGGTGAGTTGAAATCAAGAAGTCGACCTTTTGGCAGACCGCACCTGCGCTCCAAAGGCGTTTGCAATAGATATGTGAAATATCGCGGCATTGAACTGACGAGATTTTAGAACTTACTCATGATTCCTCACTTTAGAAGCACTGTATAAAGCGTCATTTCCAAGCTGGTGAAGAGTAGATACAGCTCTTGTATGTGGAACGCATATCACGCCGCCAGCGTGCAACTGATGCAGATCGTCCGAGTACTCTCTATCGCCGCGGGAGAGAATATTCCTCCCGAATCCGACTGTTTAGTCATTCCAAAAGACGTGGACCATGAAACCCTTATGTGCTTGTGATGTACATCAATTGTGTGAGATCAACCGAAGCAGGCTAATAATTCCTCGACAAATCGGCTAGATGGCACGTACCGCCTTGACAATCTGAGTTAACAAGAACTAATTGGGTTGCGAAAATACGGAGATTAGTCCATATAATTCTTGTTTAGTGATAATTCACTGTAAAATTTCGAAAAATGGTTATCTGTATTCGAAAAAGCAAACATGATATCCCGAATGAAAATTAGCGATTTATTGGTGCGATACAGAGTAACTTTAGATTGTTCAATTTCTACCGTTTTATCGCATCCACATTGAACTGGTATGTTCATTTTTTTATACACATTTTCTCCAACAATACTCTGAACATTTAGATATGGTCTACTTGGTACTGTCATAAAATTGCATGAAATTGTGAATTAGCGCAGTAAAGACTGAAGCAAAAGGAATTTGTTAGTGAACAATCAATGTTCAAAAGAGGATTCATTATAGTTGGCCCTGACCTACGCAAATGTGAGTCCCGAACGGATGAGCAATAAATAAATCAAATATGACAAAAACGAATTTGGAAACAAAACGCAGTTGCAATACAGTTGATTTTTAACGATTCAGTTGAATTCAACAGCGAAAGGCTCTTTTTAGTCTGGTGAAGTTTAGGGTTATTTCAGTTCGATCGGTTTATCTGTCCCCTTTTTTGTCATTAGTATGATTTCAATCACATCCTAACTATGCTTAGTTGATTTGATGGTAACACCTAGCTGTATGAGATTCCGCATCGTTTTAAAAGGAAATGATTTAAGTGTCTAGTTTACAATCATTCGCCTGAATGGTCGAATAATTGTAAATGTACTTTTACTGGAGATTCCAGTTTTTTCAATTGAATTGACATGCACATACATCATTGTTCTTCTAAATATCTGCCCATTGACTGTAAAAATTATAAAATCAGGCAATGCCGATTTTTACCTACTACCCTAACACAATAACTACTGGTTGTTCATGGGAAGAAATAGGTGCTAAATAAATGGAATACATGGTCATCGTCGTTCGTTCAAACTTCTAGTTTACAACCAGTTGAAGTGCTTTGTCTTCACTAAGCAAAGCGTCTGATTATGTTCCCATTGTAATTTGCGTATGGCATTTGCTTCGCAAAATTAGCACGACATCTATGAGCATCCGGTATATCGGTGAGAAAAGACGCAGCAGTTCTACCACATAGATTCACTAAATAACAAATAAGCTGAAAAATGATTCATTGTTTTTATCTCAATTATTTCGCGAGTTTATTGTTAAAGTTTTAGTGGCACTTAGAGTAAAAGTATCATTATTCCGACCTATCTTAAAAGTCGCTTACATTTAAAATAATGAAATAATTTGATCGAAACGTTTCGTAAAATGACATCAGATTATGCGTTCCTTACAAATATAATATTTATTGGCTTGATTTTATAGCTGGGACATGTCGCCAAATGCGTCACCTGGTTCGAAAATCAGAATTAAATGCTGATTTCCGGTTTAATCGAATAATTGCTCAATTAGACGGACAAAATACAAAAAATGCGGATTTTGTCTAGCGATTGAAATGTAAAGATTTGAGTATTCAGCAACGAACTATCCTTTATGGGAAATGTAAGCAATATATATAAATGGATCGAAAATAAATCCAACAATTAACCAAATTAGATGAAGTCCATCACTTTTAACCATCTTGTTCTAATTATGTGATTGCAAGTAAAACAATTAATAGAAGAACGACAACAACTTTGGTTTTCGCCTCCTGATACAGCATTTCCGGTTCTTAAATGCGTAGGAAAATAAAGTTATGCTTGTATGCCACTGTTATATAGGGTTCGTACAACGATCCACGATGTTCAGACACAGAATCACAAAGGTATTCTTGGTCAAAGCACTGAAGGCGCTTATGGATGACCAGAGTAATGTGTTGCTCACATCCCCATTCCTTACGTAGGAAAATACTTTCGACACAGCCTTTGTACACCATAAATTATTAAATATTTCACTTCGGAATTATGGTTGCAAGTAAATGAATGGAATACATTTGAGACCAATCTAAATCAATAATAAACTGGACAAAGTTTGCAATGAATCTGGTAGAGTAGATATGTGGCTGTTATCAAGGAAACAATGCAATGTCAATTATTCTATTTTCTACTTATTTTGTACTGTTTGCTTTGTATTTCTAAACCATTCATTCATCGGGTAATTTTATCTTTTTATCTGGTCAGGATTCGGCAGGTTGTCTTGTTCGGTGAAGGAGCCGGAGCCAACATTTTGGCTCGATTCGCGGTGAGCATCATTGTTAGAATGGATTTTTAAATATTCATAAAAAAGAAAGTTTGTGATAAATCAGTTAGAGCAGTTAATCGGTATCGTTCCGCTTCTGACACGGAAGCTTCGTCAGACCAATGGGGTCAGTACGAACAGATATCAGGTTTCAATTGCATTCAGCTGAACAATCTTAAACTGACAAGAAAACTGGTGGGCACTGAGCTTGATAAGAGAGACGGACGAAATTAAAATCAATTGACACAGCACCACTCCTACATGCTGCGTAATTCCTTAATTGGTTTGGTTGTGGGAGGTGTGGATAGCATCAAATGATCGATTAGCTTCATCGCAGGTCACTTCACTAAGGGTCACGCAGAATCAGACGCCCCATTCTCCTTGTTGATCATATTCTTACCAGCCTTTGTCATCTCATCCACCTTAGCGTAAAGTCGCCTTATCACATCTAAATTATCCAAATCAACGCTCTAACCTGTGCTAAGACTGAATCTCTTATCAGTGAATGATATTGACAGCAATTGCGCGGATGATTACTGTTTCTCTTTTTATGCTCGTTTATCCTATTACGGTGTTATCTAGAATAGTTACTCGAGCAACCTTTGCTCATTTATTTTATATACGCAATTCGTGGATTAGCCTCAGGGTAACTTATCCTTGAAATGCGTTACTAAGGATCGGAGCATACTCCTTTTTATGCATTTACTCATATACGTATTTCACCTAGGTATTCTACATTGATTCTGCTTATTTCCCTCCGATGCGTTTTCAACGGAAGGCATAGAAACTGTTGCACGTCAAACTTTCCCGTTTTCTGGTGCTGGGTTTTTGATGCGTTAAAATTGGTGTCAAATTTTGCTCTCAATGTAACTATGCTCAGCAAGCGGAGGAGCAATTGGATTTAATATTGTATGTTCATGCGAATGAGGTTTTTTGTTCAAGCCTACGGGTTTAACCCCATTTATATGCGCATGACTGTGAACACGTTGGCCATGCCAACCTTATCCGACAGTGTCATACAAGTACAAATCTTGTTTACTCTTTCTTCCAATATCTCAAGCGCATGCGGATCCTAATCTTACTGTCCTTATTATGCTGAGTGCAAACAACACAAAACCGGTCGTTGGGTGTGTGTGTGTGATTGAAATGCATGCAAATGAGCATTTCATGTTCAAGCCTATGGGCCCAACCACATCTAGATGTGTATGGGCACATTAGATCGAACAAGTTGGTCGTGCCAACCTTATCTAACAGTGGCACACGTGTTTACATCTTGGCTAAAATACCGTTTTTTGCATTGCGCAGATGAGTACCTTACGACCGCTTTAAGCGAGCCATTACAAACTTTCTTTTTCATGAATATGGTTTCCCGTTCGGCCACAAATATTTAATTTTGAAATATTTTTAAACAATTTTGGACGAGCGACTGAGAATACTTTAGCGAGTAAGTGTAATTGTTAAACGCGGATTAAATTAAGTTTTGTAATTCCATCTTGAGTAATTTTAGTAACAATTTTCATGACGTAAACCAACAGGTTTCAATGTCTAGATAACACAAGTGGCGTATACGTTGCATGAAATAAGGTGATATATTGCTTGTTGAATGTGTTACACTTCTTTTCATTCAATGCTGTCCGCATCTATTTAGCGGAAACAATAGAAACAGATTTCGTTAGGTTAAATTCATTGGTTTATTTGAAAAGCTGTGGTTACATTTATATATGTTTGCACCATCAAATTTCGAATTCCAAAGTTTAAGTTTGATTCCAATTGCGATTTCAAATAAAACACTGAAACTCAATTGTGGACTCTACTTGCATTTGCCATTGCTTTCACTGCAAAAAGCTTATTATTTTAGACAAGCAGATAAATTATTCGTTCATTCACTAATGAGTAAACTGGAGTTTACAATCGGTTAGAGAGGTTTTTTGGTAAATTTTCAGTTCCGACCAAGTCAGACCAAGTTTGATCGTCAGAGCGGGAAAATTTCTTTTCGTTATGAATAAACTATCGGTCTCAAACATCTTCCAATTAATTACACACAAATGTGTTCATTAATTCAGCTATATATATTAATGTAATAATGAAAATTATGTTATTCGTGCATTTGGAGTCAACTTGATTTGTACTCATTCCGCTGCTTTAGAAAACTGCAATTCAGGCGAAAGATAATTCAACAAACAAACCCCTGGTGTTGTCCGTGAAACCGGAAAGCATGAGGGCGTTTTCTTGTCACCCGAGTCTACTCGTGCTTATCACAAGTTCTCAGTTGTCGCGCAAACGGAAATGTGCACGCTCATTGTTTTAGAATGTTGACAGCCGAATAAGAGAATTAAATTTTCAATGATGTCTAAGAATCTTATATTATTTGTTTGACAGTAGCCAGTATAAGAACTTATTGGAGCAAAGAGTTCCCACCTGATAACACAAAAAATTGCTTTAGCTTCCTGTGTGCAACGGATCGAGAATTAAACATCTTAATGGCGTTATGCTGGAACTTATTTTGAATTGATCTTGGTATTTTTTCTGGAAAAAATTAATGTAATAGGCTGAAAGAAAATTCACATTCAAAATAATAAAAATGCAAACCCAAATTAAACGTGAATGCCACTGTTTGTGCAACGAACCACGAAGTACAAACGTAGGATCACAAAGTGATTCCTGGTCAAGCGCTCCAGGCGCTCATGGATGACTAATATAATGTGTTGTTCACATACCCCGCACATCGAGAACAAGTACGAATACAGATGTTTTCTAGTCTGGCAACGAAACGTCCGATGCAAACTCAACAGGCTCGGAGAACTAATTCAAGTAAGGTAAAACAACGACCCGAGCTACAAATATTCCAAACAATACTAATACAGAAATATCCTTTATTTCGTGAATAACTGCAGCCTACTCAATTTATTTAATCACAATCCAACACAACTGTCCTAGCTAGAAAAGAATTGAAAAAACATGCATATTTATCCAAAATATGCGTTCAATATGCGTTCAAAATATACGTTCAATGAGTTTCTTAAGCATGCTCTGAGTTAGTTCTGCTGATCGCTTCTATTGATGCAATTAATATAAATTCCCCCACATGGGTATGAATTCTAGGAATACTAGTCTATAAAAACAAGTTGGATAAGGTTAGTACGGTTCAATCTCATGTGCCCAAACACATGTAGATAAGACTGAAACCCATGATGATTAACCAAAGTGCTCATATGCGTGCATTTCCATCACACACACCCTACGACCGGTTTCGTGATGTTTGCACTCAGCAGGTATGGACTTTATCGAACAGTGGCATACATACGCAATTTGCTTTTCATTCTTCTCCTGTTCCAAACCCTTTGCAAATCCTGATCGTACTTTCCCTACCTGATGAGTTCAAACAGCATAAAACTGGCTGTGGGGTGTGTGAATAAAATGCACACAACTGACCATTTTTGTTCATGATCACTTGCCTACGAAGTTTTAATCAAAATTCTTACAAAAACAACAAAAATAACACTTAAGTGATGTGTTGCTCACACCCCCCGAAATTACACTCCACTATTGGTTTCTGGCTGTTTGCCGTCATCAGGTGGAGACAGTGAGATTAAGTTCAGTGAGCCTTGAAACAGTGGATAAGTGGAAAACAAAATTATTCTTAAATGCCACTGTTACATGGGGTTTGTAGAACCAACCACGGTGTTCAAACACAGAATCACATGGTGATTCCTGGTCCAGCACTCAAGGCGCTCATGGATGACCAAGGTAATGTGTTGTTCACAAAATAATACGAATTTTACTTCTATCAATTGGATTCACTAAACAATATTCTCTGATTACAAACTACGAAGTGTTTGGAGAAATATATTTGTGCCGAAATTAGTTAACGTTTCCCGCTTGAATTCTCAAGAACTATAGCTGAACATATTACCGCTGTTCAATATAATCTTATCAATTCTTTCGATCATATTTATCCCTTTGTTACACAGAAATATATACTTGCAACTTTATTGGATTTTGTACGGTTCTTTCGTCAAATATGAAGGTGATTTCAGGATTTGCGATTGACGCTTTTCTGTCAGCGTGAGATTGTCAAACTGTCAGATTATTTTCATTTTGTGAAAGAATTTCGTCTGGAATGTAGAAAGTTTGCGAAATTTCTACATTTTATAACGCTTTTCGGTTAAATACAGCTACCGTTCTTATGCCATATTTTTTAGAGTTTCTGAGATACGTCGAATAAACATTGTAATGCATCAAAGTTTCCAATCACTACACTTAAATAAAACAGTTAACCTGGAATTGTTGAAAATAGATCCAAGCATAGTAAAACATAATGAATATATCATGTTTTTTAACTAAAGTTTCACTGAAAGAAATTGTTTTCTATGATGCAGTGTATATTCCACAGCATTGTACATATTGTACAGGTGACCAAAACGTTTTTATAATTTGATTCTGCTTGTGCAATGCAGATTAGAATAGAATTGAATTTTAAGAGCCATTTGCATTGCTAAATTTTAATATATCCTTAGTAAGAATTACGAGTGATAACTTCACAGAAAAGAAATGGAGTAAAACATTTTTACGAGAATTCTGATCTCACCAATGATTGCCAGCTTTCAAGGAAATATTTCGAATTTAGTTTTCGTCACTTTGTAACTTTCCCGTAGCTTATCTTTTGCACTATGGATCACATTCATTCTTAGGATGCTGTGGTATCTCCACAAAGGTTACCAACGTACTCAATACCCATTAAATCCTTCAAAATTTTATCTATTTCATTGATTACAAGTATCTCTTACATTGCTCTAGTGAGCATGTATCATTCCTTTTTAGACTGTGTTACATCGTTTCTGCCGTATAGTGCGATTCGAGATAAATTACCCTCACTTACTAGAGACAGTCAACTCAACCGAAATTGACATTCGAACACTTGTTCACTTGCGCTTTTGGAAGACCATGGAAGAGATAACAGCCAACTTGTGTGAAAGAGGGACTAACACGATACTTAGGAGATTTTCAAAGAGTTGTATAAATTCTGCTCAACTATTTCCATCTTTTTTTTACATAAAATGGTTAAACGATTTCGATTAACTTGTTTGTTTAACACATTACTTCGTATTTTATGTTGAATTGCCCTTGGTCGAAAACGTAGAAAACGTGGTAATTATCCTTAGTTTAATTATATATCCTCGCATCTAGTTTCGAAGAAACATTTATTTTATAAAATACGATTATTTCAAATTTTGCATACTCTTTGGAAAAAATGCAAATCAAACAACAACTGCCAATTTTGTTTCGATGAATTCATCCCCAGGGGTTTAATTCGAGCCTCACTTGAAAACATCAGTACACAAGAATTGGTACTTGTTGGGTTTTTATGAAATTAGTTTGAGATAAGGGTGGGTTTTCTATCGCGTTGTTAAACTTGATTTAGTCACCAAACAATCGAATATCCTAGATCAGTTTAATCATGAATTGAACCAAAAATATACTGTAGTAATCGATAACTTGCAAGCGCTCATAGCTGATTGGATATGGAACCCACAGTTTCATCAATTTGAGTCAAGTACTTCAAGTTTTTCAATGGTTATAAAAGGTTAGCGAACACCAAACTTATTCATTATCAATCCATTTTACCACACATTCTTGTGCTTTGTATACTAAGAAATATATGAACGGTGCTTTATTAAGGGAGTTTGCGAAAGTCGAAATTGATTGAGGGTTCATCTTTGTTACGCTTCATCCTTGTGATGAGATCTGGTTACAATTCGGACGTGACAAATAGCCAGCTAAACAGAGGTGAGTCAATTTTTGTCAAAAGGAGTGATGTCTACTCGATCTGCAATATTGAAAGGAAGATTTTAGTAATGCAAAGTGTTATCATACATAATTCGTACGAGCACTAGTGGGCACGCTGGCGGAATGGAATAAATAAGTCAAATAACCAAAATCGATTTCTTCCCAAACGCTTTAACAAATCAACTTATTTGGTTAGGCCCATAAGTGGTTTTTGACTAAGGATGGGAATATCTTAATGGCGAATAACCATTCTTTATTGACAAAATCATTGCATTTGTATAAGAAATCTGCCGCTCTATCCCTACGCTAACAAGCCATGAACGATTATCTTTCGATGATAGGAAATTTAGTATAATTCGAGCATACTTTGAAAAGTTTAAGATATTCACTAAATTCAAGATTTCAAACGATGTAAATAATATTGGTAAATCAAAACGCAAATGTTGACACAAAGTAGGCTGCAAACTGGTAATTTTTCGAGCTCGGCAAACATATTCGTCATAATGATGCAATAAAAAGAGTTTATTATATTGTGGTATTATTCAGCCTGGATTTGAAATGTTTCCAAGCCAATCATTCTATGTGCTTAAACTGAATTAGACCTGTTCAAATAATACAAGCTTATGCAAATGGTGTAAAAAATTGTATTTGATAAGCAAAGCTATAACTTTGTAACCACTGTTGGATAAATCGCGTATGATCAACGCGTTAAAGGACACGGTAAGCCGATGAGCTTAAACAAAACATCTACCACACATGTTTGTGTTCTATTGGACGTCTGTGTATGCTAAAAAGTATATTCGCAGTTACATATCCGTTGCGGCTAACTTTTCCATTCAACACTCGCCACCTTGTCAAGCTTGTCCGTCGGCAGCTCAAATGTGTATGCTTTTTCAACATTTCACTGTTTACACGCATAAAGATATGGATATTACTTCCTCGTTTACTGAGTGCAAACAGAACGGAACAGCCCTGTACAGAAAAGGACATCCGCTTCCTCATAGCAATTAAATACCATCCATGAGCATGCGTCTCATATTTGTTATGTAATATGTCAATCTAGCCATCATAAAATACTTGACCATATTTATCAAGATTCGCTATTTATTCCATGACAATAAAAACCAAAAAAACCAATAAAAAAAATTAAATTCATTTTACTCTGAATGAGTTCCTACCGATGAGTTTATGATAGTTTCAAAGAATTGGCAATGTATAATTCACACAGTTATTATTTTACATAGAATCGCTCCACATTGACAACTTGGGTGATTTATTCCTGATCTTAACTGAAGTTCTAAAATTGTACAATCAAATTTTGTTTTGTTCTCATATTCCAAACCACAATTTTTCTAAAACGTCCACTGAATTAAATAAAAATTACCGTCAGTAATTATTCATCCTATGTCAGCGTATGTAAACTAGACAGAAACAAAATGCCAAATATAACTCAACCACAAAATCTTTGTCGGCATGCAATAGCACTGACTTGAATTCGAAACTTTTTGCTTCAACCACTCATGAATATGTCTTCCGTTTTAAAAAGTAATGGCTCGTTTGTTAACTGCGATTTAGAAGCATCAACACACTAAAACAGTAATTAATGGATTCCGCATTTTGCACAAAATATGATGAAACTTTTAGATTTTAATTTTCTAAGATTGATTCAAAGCGCATGCGACTAAGGATTTGAACCGAAACGAGTTTTTTATATTCCATCATAAATCACTACTTCTTTGTTTTGTGCTAAAATACTAATAATCTTGACTTGGAAATAAATATTATCAGGTGAATCGTTAACAAAATTCTATGTGATATTAGCGATTCAACCCGATTTAACTCGATTTTTCATTTAAACAACGAAACGTTGACTCTTATAATTGCGCTCAAACTATTTTATTAGCAATAGAGATGTTATTAAGCAAAACGATGACCGTCGAAAATTTGAGAATGGCAAGTGAATGTTTAAAACAACGAAAGATACTTTAATAAATTTATATTATATTGTCAGTGCATATTTCATGTGGTTAGTTGTCAGCATGTTCTACCAAAACATTTTACTTTCTAGATAATGTACGATGACCTTGTTCTTGGAGCGATTTTGATCCAGTGTACAGGAGCACCAGCAACACTGGCTGAGTCGATAAAGGATAAAGTAAGTTGAATATGCAACGATTTAATATGCCATAATTTGAAGTTAATGAGCGGGTGCAATTTAGATTAAATCTTATACTGTCGAGCTAGTTATGGGAGAGCTAAGTGCAGTGCAGCCTAACAGAACGCATGCTAGCGTTCTGACTCGCTCATTAAGTGAACGGTCATTCTGACGATCGATAAATCTGAACGATTCATATGCATAGGTCTAAGTTCGTGACCGAAAGCCAGAATGGATTAACAATCAAGTGTATCATATGATTTAAGTTCTCTTTGCGGTGTAGTTTTTCTAATCCGTAGCGACTTTGGACAACCAATTTTTCGACAATTGGATTTGAGGATCAACGTGTCTACGTTATATCCATTAGTTAAATTGTCAGAAAAATGCTTGATTCTTTATTCGTATGGTTTACTAAACCAGCTTGCAACCGGTATCCTTATGTTGCAATTAATGTGGATAAGAGCAAAAATATTGCTCTTTTCTGCTTTCGAGGTAACAATAGATGATCGATCTCCTTTTTCGTGTATAAAAGTCTCTAATTTGCATGCGCAAATCCACCGTTGACCAGTGTCCAAACTGAGGAGTTTCTCATCTGGTGGGTTGCTCAAATCCCATAGGTCAAATCATTATCGATTTCTTGAGTTTCGTTCGCATTGTAAGTCGATTCTGGCATAGGATAATACCAATGATTCACGGTAGTGTTTATTTACTGCTAATCGTATCCTGGCCAAAAGTTGCATTTTACCTTGTGAATAATAAAAGGCAATATTATTATGGCGTGTAAGTGAAGGGGATGTGAGCACCACAATATAATGGCAATGAGACTATTGTTTCGAATAATATTTGTAAGTTTCAGGTCGAGACATGAGCATTTTCAAGATCAGGTCTAAAGAAAATCAAAAATGTATTACTGAATACAAAAACTATACGCGTTCCGGATTTCCTCATAAATCGTGCAATATTTAAAATTGCCCAAGAAAAATGTCATCCTAAATAGTTCCCTTTCCAAAGCAGATGACATATTCTAACGTGCATGTTGTCTTCCTTCGAACAATGTCGACCGTGCATACTATTTCATGTACATGGTGATTTCGAATTATAAAACACTTCCCATGTCATTATAGGTCGATAATCAGTGAAATATGCAGTCGGAATGAATAGCGTTTTCGTTGTTCACGTGATCAAGGTTCAACAGATACACTAGCTTTTCTTTGCTTTAAACTAATGGTTAGCATTAGCCTCAAAACCACTGGCCGAGAGTTATTTCTTTCCCCGATGCGTGGTTGATTTCGAGAGTTGCAATGTCTTTTACAAGCGTCTCCGTGTCAAAGCAGATTGGATACGCAAAGTCAACCCCATGCTTTCCACCAGGTCTTATGTAAATCCGTTTGATCACAACCGTTCCTTATACAATTGATATGGCTCAATTATCGCAGGTGACGCTGTTAAAATAGCATTTGCTTCAATATCCTTCTACACATTATATGTCCGACTTGACTAGTACTACTTGAATCGAAAAAAATATTAGTCATTTGTTGGATGAAGTCAATTTGTCAATTCAAACAAGGCAGTTCGAAATGCTGCTCAATCAATCGCTTAATAATCTTCACATAAAAATATTTAAAGATAGCTGCAGTGACGAACCGATGCAAAGGGACTGTGTTCAAAATGTATGATGAGAGATGTTACATTAACTTGAAGAAAAACTCTGTGTTTTCTTATTTATCACAATGTCGCATTCTTACATGCAAGCAGAAAGCTGTCTATTACCGGCTACACCTGGTTTTTAGGACTAACAGTGATCGATGTATCGGTAACAAACACCTTTTAACGTTCCAGCCTAAGCACTACTTTGCTTGTTCTTTCAAACTATTCGGATCGATTAGTTTGCGGGACACCAATTTCTCGTTTGCAGCTTACATTCTGCTTTAACACCAGAATGAAAATGATATTAAAATCGTGCAGAAATGAGTCACCATCGTTATTGGACAATTCAAATTGCGTTAACTTCTAAAGAGTGATCCCGGATGTCGAATAATGTCAATCATGAGCGCTCGAATGTTATGTTGAACCACCTTCGGGCACAGCACGAGAGCAGAAATCACCGAGACAACGGACGACAGCAATCGCAAACCCGCGGAATCCCAGTTTCGAAAGAATTGCACGAGAACGGTTAAAGTAACAACATATTTGGGATGAGGAACAGATGGAAAGCAACTTTTGAATGATATGCATTTCTTAAAGTTCAGCGAAGAGGACCCAAAATGGAAGAAGCACAGATTAAGCCCTTAGGTATGAAGTCGATTGACACATCAGATCGAAGTGTCAACGAGACAGCTATGAAATATAGACGTGTGTTGTATTCTTTGTAAACTCCTTGGATAATTGGCCTTTCTTTCTTTGTGGGAATCGGAGGTAGTTAACGGATTACGAATCATTCCTATCATGTGGATAGTTAGGAATTGAACATATAGACAGGAAACGGTGCCAGACGTGATAAAAGATAAACCAAGGATTTGTGGGTCATTAACGTAATAGACGCTAGGATCTGTGCGTAACCTGAGTAACCTGACGGAACCACCACAGAACCCTGACAACATATCCACTATAGCTAGTAAGGAAAGAAGACCAAATGAGTATAATCATGTGCGAAAATAAAATAGAAAAAAGTACTTAGTTCTAATGAATTCTCCCAAGCTGAAATTATTGAAACTAACCCACGATAAATAACACGTAATTTATGTGAAATGACGGTGAATGTACAAAACATGGGTGGACCTGAATGGGTTGGATCAAATTTGGTAACATAACTTCAGAATGTATCGCAAAGTTATGTCTATCGTTGTAAAACAAGCTAATGTTTTGAGGCAAATCCAATAGGTCAAGCTTATGAAAACGGTGGTTTGCTTCAAAAATAGTGGTTTCTTTTTGAAGCCCGATCTAGGGGTATTACTCTAAATGCCAATTAATAAACCGTCCTATGTATAGCTTAGAGAATATTTAGTTTTAGGAAAATCACTAAGCAGAATAGCGATGACGCGTGACAGTTTGTTATGTACTTGCGCTAACCGATGAAATACAATACTTACATTTTAGGTTAAAAACGACATCTTATCAATAAAATAACCAAAAATTTGCTGAAAGCACTAGGGAATCAGAAAACGCCGAGTAGGCAGAACATTCAGTCTCAAGATTTTATGTTAAGGTACAAAAGATGGATGACTACAATGCTAGTAGAAACGAACGCGCTGCTACATGATTATAAAGCAGACTTTTAGCTGTGCTCTTACTCTAATACAAACCTGTCCAAAAGTGAAAATAATTAAATCCCGTGTAAATTTATCCATCAAACAGACATCGACAGTCGCTCTGGTTATGCTTGATTGCGAACCGAATTATCGATGTGACCTATTTTTGAAGAATAATTTGTATGATTTAACGTCTATTTATCTCCGGTAAACATTAAACCTACAAGGTTTCTATGATCATATAGTGTGCATATTTAGGCCAAGCGAGTTGTTATTGGCATTGTTCAGTCAATGTCGACTATAGATGAACATTTCAAGAACATGATTAGTTGATACCCCACAGTGTGTCAAATCACTAGAGAATCCTATTCGTGGGGAACGATCTCTTCCACATAGCTCACGGCGATAAACAGTACTTGGTCGATCGGCTGAATTTCCACGCTGCCAAAGTGTGATATAAGTTCAGCAGATGAGAGCTGCATCTGCTATTCTAAGCGCGTAACCTTGGATAAAATAAAAATGGTTTCATGAAAGTAGTTGGACAAGCAAGTGTGATAATAAAACCGCTTCATAGTATTCTAGACTGAGTAATGCGATTAATTTATTACAAACAAATTTTTCGAAATATTTCTTTTCCGGATTCATATCTGAAAGGATGGCGACTCAAAGAAGGCGTAAACTAATAAAAGGTGAACATATTCATAAAAAAAATTGAAACTCCATATATTTTAACTTCTAATTAAGTATGCTTGAGGCTAATTTGAACCATTTAATTCATCTTGATTAATCGCATATCTAGTAAACTTTAGATGATAAGCGTACGAAACAAATGTCATGCACTTAAAATAATAAATTAATCTGTTCAAAATGTATGAGTTCCTATTATGTAACAATCATAAATTTTCAGCGAGACAGATATTTCGATCACACAAATATCGCGAATATCCTGTCTGGCAAAACCTCAATTTCGTAAAACGTTCGAACTCTTCCCATAAAGCAATCCGTTAAACGTTTACACATTTCTATGATGTTTAATACGATCCCCTTTGCAGCCCATCATTTGTAACATGTCACCGTTACAATTATTAATTCCTCGCGTGTTGTACTTGCTTTGTATGCGTTTTCAAGTGGACTGAATCAGCCCTGAATCGCAAACTCGCACGTCCCTAGCAAGTGCTATTCAGTCCTACACAGTATTTAAGTCAGGTTTACAATATCTCCAGTGGAATCTCTCACTGACTAATCACCGATTCTCTGCAACAAGTTAAGTAAGGGAGGAGACACCAAGTTGCGAGAACCCATGTGTAATTTTCCAAGGAAAATCCTCATGAAGAGAGAGAACAAGCCCACCGGCAGTAAATAAATGACTGATGTGCATATCCATATGCGGAAAAAGATTCTTCTTTTGTGGACAAACTTAAGATAATAATTTAATAATATTTTGCCATAAAAGAACCGAATTTTTTTTGAAAATGGATGTTGCTAATGAAGGCGTTGAAAAACTAAAAAAAATGAGCGGAAATTGTGATATTATGTTCCTCTCAAAATTCTCCCAATTTTATTACATCGGTCACTCGCGAAAAATGTCGATTTTAATTTTATTCTGATTTGTGCAAGTGAACACTGCCCTAAGTTGAATTTGAATATTCATTTTATCCTCATGTCAAGTATGAAATGTTCGTTTGCCTAGGATGTATGTAGCTACCCCGACCCCATATATTTAACTAGATCGACAAATTTTACCGACAACACTAGATTAGAGTGCTAAGCTATCTAGCAAATTCAAAAATGTCAGCAAACGACTTTAATGGATGATTTGCTTGCATGACTAAGCTACCATAATTCTGATTAAAACGCCTTTCTCAAGTATATAGGCAAAGTTTACGGTGAAAACAAAATTCGATGGGACACAAAATTGTGCATGGTTCACATAGTATCTACAAGATGTAGTGAATTATATTTCGACCTGATTGCCTAAATACGTATTATTGCTTACTAGCAAAGATATTGAATTCCAACGATCTCCCGCAATAATGCAATATGCGAAGCGACAAAGTGTTTCATTTCGCAATGTTTAAAAACTACGCCATACATCCAACACAGTAATTCTAAAATTTATATTATATTTTAACTTTGGACCTATTAGCGTAAAACACATCGTCTATATTTTTCAGTTGATAAATTGGAAACTGAACATGTCAGGTATGAATGCCGCAACTGAAAGTTTCCTGATACTGCACCGCTTCGGCCAAGTAAGATATACTGTTTTAATGCAAGTATCATTAAGTAGTTGATTAATATATACAAATATAATAAACTGAATGCAATACTAGTGATTAAACATGGATTTTATAAAAGTAATGGCTCAGTGAGAATTGACCGTTATCATCATCAAAGGAGTATGGCTCATAACACGTCTTTCTTGAAGTTACCGCTTGGTCTGTTGAAGCTTCTTTATTTGAAATCTACTATAACCGATTGTGTTCAAACTTTTTTGCATTACAAATAAATTTTCGGTTCAGGGAACTGAGCCTGAGCTGAAAGGTGACATTGACTGCGCTCGCAGCGAAGACAACTTTTCGAATTTGTATTTATTACCCTAAATATTTAGCGGAAAATATTTATTTTCATGAGATTCGCATAAAATTGCCGGATTCAATAAAAATTTCACAATAGCATAATAGCCATAGTAAACGCGATCAAATTATTTTTTTATCTGCGATTTATATCGATATTCTTACAAAATTAGTTTGAACATATCAATTGCTGCGTTAAAGTTAAGAGGATATTTTACTAAACATTTTCAGATGTGGCTAATACATCAGTTTGTACAGCCCCTTTGATGGAAAACGTTTTATTTGCCTGTGGGTGGGGGCTTTCGTAAAAATGGATGCATTTTCGTGACACAAGCACGTGGAAAAATGCCTTCCACCCATTCTTTTCGTATATGCTCCGAAACTTTTTAAATATCCTAAAAAGATCATAAATAAAGAATTGAAGTATAAACCAAAGTTTTCCATCCAGGATGTGTGCTGAAAACATTCAGATTGCAAGGTTGTTTTTCAAATTTATTATTCTA